>JBAJNP010001975.1:0-53170 GCA_036877545.1 Yasuhikotakia modesta | reverse complement strand
ATATTTTATATTAGATAGTAATATTTTGACCCCTAGATGCTGTCTTTCTTCAGGGACCCACTTCTGTTCATTTTGACCAAGCACAAATCAAATCACTTATAAGTTAATAGCACACAATAATAGCACACAGCAGGCATTCACATCTACAGCACAAACAGCTCAGTACAAGCTGTAATGTGTCAACATGTAATACATAACCTAAAAATGACATAATAACAGTAAGGGTTCCCCTGGCCATCGCCACTAACAGCCATAACCTCTGTTGACATTGTATATTACTACACAGCCCTTTCTATTTAATTGTAACATTCACATCTGATAGATCTCCAGCAAACAAGTGCAGCCAGATTAATGCTGAATGAATCAGCTGTTGAATCGTTTCAGCCCTTTAGAGTTGCGAGTCAAGAGCTGCAATAGGCCTGATGGCTCCCAGAGGGCCATGCGTGCAATTGGGGATATGCATGTTAGGTTAGAGATAAATTTGATTTAGCTGCTTATGAGAACCTGAGTGTACATGTGGGTGTTTTATGGTCTGAGTATAGCGGTTTAAAAACATAACTTCACATCCATCTACCATAGTGACAGATTGATGTTTAGTGAGAACCGGCCACAATTAGTGTCACCATTAACACTTGACCGCATGGGACTAAACATGTTTTAAACAGATGTTATCAATTAATTTCCTGTGTTCCCTGTAATTTACTGTAACTTATACTATATCATCTGTGAGTAAAACACAGTTTTTTACAGAACTGTTAACAGCAACATCTCATTACTAAATTAACCAATACTTTACTATAGCATGTTTCTGACAGTTGAAATAACACCTGCGACGGATGTTGCATAAATTTACACATTGGTATCATGCACATAAATAATCATAATTATACATAGATATAATAATAATGTGGGTGTCTTGAAATGACTGCATCTGTCCACTGAGGATGACAACTTTTACTGTATTATACTGTAGATTACTGTATCTGTAAATTAACGCTTGCATCAACTGACAGACCTAGTAAAAAAAAACACAAAGCCTACAGGTAGCAAGACAAGACGTGTATTTTTTCTTAATGGAAAAAGCATTAGATGTCAAGCAGCTGCTATCTGGAACAGTGTCAAATGCTTTTAATGGCAGGTTAGCTGATTGAGGCTGTATGATAGAACAAGCCATGACTCTGTTCTGATCTGCTTGTTTTTACGGGCTGGTAACATATGACCTTTGCCCCATCTGTTAGAAATGCTAAACGCCAAAAAAACTGAGTGTTTTGTCCATAAACAACTAGAAGACACAGCAGAACCGCTAATGGTCTACACAAAAAATTATGGCCATATATTGAACAAACAAATGAAAAGAAAGATAATAGGATACATACTGTACAGGCTTTAAATTTAACAGCAAGCAAACCATGAAACATGACTGGGGTCACAGGTGCGAGAAACAGCTTTATGTGAGAAGCGTTGCAGACCTGTGGCTGCTCGAAATGTGAACACAAAACGTCTGCCAAAGTCTGACAGTCTTGAACACTCCATTTAAGTCTTAAGGAGAAAGGAAAAGATAAGTGTTCTTGACGTGGTTATTACATTCCTTCACTGCCAAACAATCACACACAGGACTCCCGAAAAAGAAACGGAAGCATAAAACAATCAAAAAATATAGTATTTAGAGGAAGGAAAGTACAATCGCTCACAACTTTTCAAATCCTGGGACAAGATAATGACAGAGAAAGAGAAACCTCAGGGCCTCTGACTGAAAGATGGAGAATGTAAATCAATTACCTCTACTTTCTTCAAGTATCTTCCCATCAAAGTGGAATTGGAAGCAATTAGTGGAGCGAGTTGTTTCGCATTTTAGCGCCTGAATGAGACGTCCTTCCACATGCTTTAATGTAGTCTCTGGACGGCTCTGCGCTAGCAAGTCTGGGCAACTATTTGAAACCTTCTCAGGCTTACTCTTCTCTATTGATCTGAGTATTGCTTGGTTAATAAGGAGTCAGTCTCAGGAGATAGTAGGGTAATCGGTTAGCGACCGCCTCCAGGAGATGAAAGAACAGGAGGAAAGCCCATGTGTGAGTAAGCAGGCGTGTTAAGACTCTGTTAAGACGCTATGTTCACACCTCTGGTTTTATTGAGTGGACTGACACGAGAGAATTTTAGCTTGAAATGTCTCGCCCTGTTGTTTTATGTAGCGAAGCATTTCATTGCTGAAATATGTTTCACGTGAGTTCTCGCTCACCTGCTATTGTTCCGTCTTGGCATCTCTCTCTTGTCTATGTCGATTCTACGCTTCAGTGGAAAGCGTCATGTTTGTCTAGACTGATCTGGCAGACTTCAACAGTGCGCAATACCTCATCTTATCTCTCTGCTTTTGGCATCATCTGACTGTCGGTCCACCCTGTAATGGGTGTAGTTCTGTGCCCTGGAACCAGTTACAGCAAACCCCTTTGATAACAGAAACCATTAGACAATGTAGGAATTGCAAATTGTATATCTGTAAAACATAACTAGAGGCTTTCTTAACTTAAGGGGATTGTTGCAACTGGAAATGGCCCGATCTCTCTTTTAATTCAAGTGCTGCTTTTGAGGTTTCCGTGCCAACCATTTTAAAGTCAAAATACAGTCAGAACCCAAGATCTCCGGCTGTTCCTGGCACATTACTCTCCTTCCCTACAACCACAATGGAAGCTCTCACTGCATCCAAACTCTCTTGTCTGAACAAAAATGCCTCCCCTGACATCTCCAAACAATGGAGGGCAGTGATCTCTGACAGCGGTCCGCAAGGCCTGATTAAAATGAAACAAAAAAGATGGGTGAGCTCCATATAAGCATCTAATCTTAGATCCACAATGAAAAGGAGGAGACGCTTCATTTGATTCTCAGTTTCTCGAAGTCTGTCAGTGTTGGCTGTGGATGGATGAAGCTGGAGGTAGACCTAAGCAGGCATGCTGAAGGGGTCTTACAGAGTCTGGGCCGGGTGCCAGTAAGAGCCATAGAAAATCTTCATTATTAACAGTCTTGAGAGCAAACAACCACACACAACACAAACACCCGCTTCCACATCTACGAAAAAGTTACCAAGGCTCCCATCTCATAATTACACACACAGATCTGTTTAATGTTGCTGTGATATGATTTTTCCAGGATATACACACGGCATCCAGGAATGTCAACATCACAGAGTTGCGAGGATCAACACGCATCCCAATTTTTCTCCTGCACTGCTGAAACTGCTACTGGTGGAAACCTTTACTGTGGCAGCAGCTTCAAAGCAAATATACAACATATATGTCAGGAAAGACAGTTAATGCTCTTGCACATACCGAAGCCTTTTCCTAGAACTTTTCAGTGTTCACAGATTACACACCACATCCTTCCTCTCTCTCTAAAACAGAAAGGAAATACAGAAACACATAGACACACACAGACACACACACACAAAATCTTTTAGAAACATTTCATGAGCCTCCATACAATACATGTCCAAATCACTCACCTATTTCGTTTTTCTAAAAGACGGGTGTTGCTTGCTGCTCCTATGGGTGGAGATATCTGACAGTTTTGTGGACCTTCTGCTTTATTTTTGTCTGTTTCATGGCCATTATTGTAAAGTTCCACAATGTCTGTTTATGTCATGGATAATATTCGCCTCACCCTAAATGTGTTCAGGTGTGTCTAGATTTATTATTCCCATTATGTCTGTATTAATTGATATGCCGTTGTTATGTTTTAGGTAATCAGTGTTGTGAAAACATTGTTTTCATGTTTCACATTCCATCTGCTAATAACTCAGTTTCTATAATTGTCAACTGAGGAACCTCTGATGTCATCACAACTTTACGCAACATTATGACAAAGTACACACATGCATGAAAATGTACAATTAAAAATAGTTAGATAAATAAAATTAAAAAACTCAGCACAGTCTTGTATTCCAAAACACTAGTTTGTTCTGTGAAGGTTCATAGATAAATGGTAAATGCATGTGTTTTTCCTCATGATTTGACTGTATGGTTATTTTCCTTCAAAGCTTTCCAACATCGGTTTATATTAACAGTCATTGTGGTGATAAAACAGGAAACAGGAAGTTTGTCTGATTACCTCAGTATTTTTAGATAACAGTAGGTAATGGCACACAGTGCTGTTTGACTCAATATAAAGGCACTTCACTCCTGCAGTACAGATAGAGTGTGTATGAATGTTCTCCAAAGCGATTCTGTGAGTATCTCTTATTGGTGTTTAGTGAAGGAAGATCCTATAAGCAATGTCAAGCAAAAAAAGCCCTCCAGCCACATCTCCTGAAGACCACTAACAGCTGTTGCTAAGCAACTTCAGCATCTGCAGGCGGAAAATCCTCTTAAAATACACAGACGCACACACACACTTCAGTGGTTCAATGTAACATGCAAATAGACCAGACATCCAACAAACAAATTTGATCCAAGCGTTTTCTAAAATGCAATCAAGGTTTTTCTAATAGTTAAATTATTCACACACCCAGTTTTCAGACTGTGGAAGCTACAACAATCACCACTGATATAACTGGTCCAGCCGTGAGTTCACATTGAGTCTTTGCATGTATGTAACAGTATTGTATGTTGGAGAGACAGATAGAGGACTGATAGATTTGTTTTAGTGCGCATGTTTGTTTGTGTGAGAGTGTCATGGTAACACAGTCAGTTTATATTTGAGGCAATCCCTGTGATTGCGTGTCGAGGTCTGATGTGAGCATAATAAACAGGCCCACACAGTATCTGCACCCACATATTTTCACACAAAGCTCTGCAGATTTCTGCACAATTGAAACATCTCCCACCCCTTGTGTGTTTGTTTATTAAATATTTTGGTGAACTTGATTAATGCCTTCAGCTACAAATAAGTGTGTGGTACTTAACACGCCTCCACTTAACACATTATACTATATTTAATTCTATTAGAGTTTTTCCAAAATCACTACAGAAAATTTAAAACAAATCTGCTTATTCCGTCCGGGCCTAGTAATGAGTGCAAAAGTTTTCTGTCTAGCCGAGCAGTGAGTTCCTGATTAAAAGTGAGTGATAAGAGGTAGGAAGTTTACACAAATGAGATGATGTGTTATAGAGAAATGAAAAACAAAAGTCTAGCGGCTTCGTTGCCACATCTATCACAGTATTACAAACCGATACAAACAAATAGATAAAAAACAACTGATGTTAAAGGTTGTCGGATGCAGACAGAATGGAAAATGACAGCCTTATTAAACTGCACACACACACACACACACACACCTCCTTGCTCTTATTAAAAAGAATGCTTTGTAAATAAGTGTTCAGAGTTTTCTTTCAACTTTAACTGTGATTTTGATCAGTATAGCGATGAGATGAGATAATTATTGCTCAAAGTGACCTAGAAGACCTCTAGTTTAAAAGTTTGACAAACGCTAGTTTAAAATTAGTTTCTTACATGTTTGTCAAACTTTGCTTACACTTCCTAGAACAATAAACAGTGCTGTAACTCTTTGTAATGTGATAAACAGTTATTGCAAAAATATACCACTTTATATTAAACCATAATCACAGTGTGATGGTCTAAATCACTGCACATAGCTAACCAATAATTTAGCAAGTTGTTTACTTCTATCCTCTTAAAAACTCAAAAACATGTTTAAACATTTCAAGAACTTATGACATTAAAAAAACAGAAACTAGCTCTAACTTTAATGTTTTCAGAACGATATTGTCATCTATCATTTTTGCACAAAGAGGAACTTCAAATAAAGGATGTAACAAATTTAGACTGGGGTAACAATTCTCTACACGGAAGTTGTCATGTTAGCATGTTCATGTTTAAGGATGTTACAGTTTCAAGAACATTTCCTAAGCACAGCTCAGCTTTAAACATATATTAAGCCCTACAGGTAAGTACTTTTCCCATGAAACAAATGCATGTCTGTCAATACCTCGCTTTTAAGATCTACTGTTAACTGTCATGAAAGAGATGTGATTAATTTAGCAGGTTCTGCCTTTGCTATGACTTCTTTGAATGAAAAGCTTGTAAAAACGTTGTAGGGAAACTGAGGTGAAACATTAGACCTCATGACATGTGTCATTTCTAACAGACAGAGGCACATTTTGTGCATCTATCTTTAAGTCAGGCCTAATAATGAAACTCAAAAGCTATAGGCTGTGACACATTTGCCCCCCTGTCTGTAGCGTCTAATGGAGGGAATGCTAAAGAGTGAGAAAAAGACAGAGTGAAAGAGAGGAGGAGTATTTTGAGGGGGGTTCAGGAGTATGAGGCTGAGAGGCTCCTGTCATGCTCTAGTTGGCCTGCTGAAAGATTGTTGAGACATGTTTAAGAGGGTGTGTGTGTGTGTGTGTGTGTGTGTGTGTGAGAGAGAGAACGGTGAGGTAGGATTCTCCTTCACTGAACAGCTTTGAGCCTGGATGAAAACAGCAGTTACAAGCCTGATTCATGCAGTACTTTCATAGTTCACATCGAGGAGAAAATTAATTTATGGAGAGAGGAACATTACCAAACACAGCCTCATGTTTAATGCTGTCAGACCTGTTACACACACACTGCATGAAGACGTGAAGAAACAACATATGTGGAACTGAAAAAAATTAGTTCAGCAGATGCATATTTGGATCATGTACACATGGATGCGCACACACACGCACACACACACACACACACACACACATCTGTCCTGGTAAATATCGTTTCAACAAGAACTGCACTAATATAATCATACAGGGATTTGTAATCTTATCATAAGGATTCTGAATTAATACTTTGAATCAGGGATTTATATAATAAGCAAAATTTTAAAACACACATTTTTTTCACATATGGTTCACAGATATCAACATTTTCACTGTACAACATGCGTGAGATATTTGGAAGTACCTAATGTTGACAATTGTTTACCACAGTAAAACATCCAACCAGTGTATATACAAATCCACAAATGCCACAAAATCCACTTACCAGAATATGCGCCCTATAAATATGCTTAGCGAGGACAGTTTCCTCCTCCTATAACACACGAAAAAAATATCCACATTACTGACACAAAGTAAATATTCTCTCTTTTTTACAGTCAGCGGGAAAAAAGCTCTCAGACAGGGGTAATTTGTCTTCGCCTCAAGGGTATTCATGGGAAGGACTGGAAAGAGCACCCTGGAAAGAAAGTTACCGAATAAAGTTAAACAGTAAGAGTTTTGAAAGGAAGTGTGTGTGTGTGTGGTGTGTGTGTGTGTGAGAGAGAGAGAGAGAGAGAGAGAGAGAGATGCAGTCCTGAGAACCAGAACCAACCGCTGTTCCAACCCCAAACCGGTGCTGATGCTGATAGCTCAGAACGGCAACACCCACTCTCCCCTGCTGCCGTGGCAACAGAGCTTGAGATGGATGGTGGTATCAGCTGTAGCAGAAAGCCATTAAGCAAAGCTCAAGTCTAAAGGAATGACACACACAGACACAAACACCCTTAAGAGACATTAAAAATACCAACACCCAACTAGATGTTCCTGCATTGGTAGAGCATCTGGCTAGTGACGCAAGATCATATGTTCATACAAGGATACATAAAAAATTAAATGCATATATCTTGAATGTACTGTAAATTATTTTGATATGCATTGCTTTGATTGCAAATGCATAAACGTAACCTACTAGTAAATATAAAATAATAATAGTAGCTGCAAATGTAAACTGGTAAGCAAACTATCACCACTAATCTCTAAGTAAATGATTAATTTTTTACAGTACAGAACTCTCAGTTGCATGACAACATGAGACATGACAACAAATCATGTCTCTTCAAAGTTCTTCTTCTTCTAAAAAATCCAATGGCAGAGATATTAGAGTTGAGACAGGGAGGGGCTAGTTATGTTTTATTAAAGGCTCTTCCACAGCCAGTGCACCTATGAGATGCTGGTGCTTAATATTTCAGTGGTAGACATTGGAATTCTGACTGTGGTGAGGAGAGATGTGTGGCTCATGTCTCCACAAAGTCCAATCCGAATGATTTATGAGGCGTTTGGTCATTGGCATCCCAGTCATCTGCCAGGATAGGATCCACCACTTTGTTTTCTCTTATAGTTCAGGACAACAAATTTTCTGCCTGAGAAACATAGTCAGTCTTGTCATCCCATAAAGTCGTGTTGATCTCACAATTTTCTGCACCAAAACTGTTTTTTTAATGCTTTGTAGAGCTGTAGTTCATGTTGTCCTGTGAAAATACAGATTGTCATGGGTGAGCGCGTAATACATCTAAATGCGATTGTATTTGGTATGTCACTTTTTACATTAATGATTATATCTATCCTCATCGAATGCCTGCTCACAAAAACAGACAGTAACTAATTTATTAGACTCAGATGACAATATCTTTTCAGTATCAAAACCAGTAAAAAAAACTTCTGTAAAAATATTTTTAATACACATTTAATCTTCTGACAGGGTTTAGAAGTATTGTATTGTTGCAAATCTTGTTGACAAAAAGTGTGACAAAAATTCAGTGCGAATATGTCTGCATAACCCTGTGATCTCGGATTCTCGACTTTGCGTTTGGCGATATTTGGTGTGACAACAGCGCATGTGCTCAAACAAACAAATGCCATCAAGCTCATTAAAAGTGCTGAACGGCGAGCAGAACATTTTACTGTAAGCCAGCAGTGTCTAAGATCAAAGGTGAAAGGAAAGGTAAAGCGTCAATGGGGATGCGATGCGCGCGGCTGTAATCTGTTTCTTCTCACGCTGCGCGGCAGCTGCAGACCAGCATCATTTTCTATAAGCACACGGAGGGAACCGCAAACACTCCTGCAGCGTCCTCGCACTGTAAATGTGTGTGGAGCTGCCAGGTATAAGCGCACACATGCGGATCTTGCTGGAGGAGGCAGAAACACAGATGGCCTTTTCTGGATGAATGCATCTCCTGGAGGGGTCAAAAACTGTGGGAGGCACTGGCAGGCCTGTAATGCTGTTGCACCAGCACCTCACCAACACACTCACACACTTATAGACATATGCTGCCTTTATAAAGCATGGAAATGACACAAGAGTTCAACTCTATCACGAGTTTGCAATCTTTCAACTGCTGCTGATGTATAAGATTCAGGGTAAGTCTCAATGAATCTGTGCAACATCAATGGTCTTTAAACCTCAGGGTGTGTAATTTGGACACACTGACTGGGTGGTTAAAGTGACTGGCTTGGAATCTGTGTTGTGTTCTGACATCATCACTGACATGAAACAACAATCTGAGAATGAATCTTAGAGGTCATTAATCAGTCTTTGGTTTAAAAAATTTTTAAACATTGCAAGGCAGAATTTGTGTCACACTTTTTTCTCAACAAGATTTGCAAGAGAAGCAATACATTTCTTTGAACCCTGTCAAAAGATTTAATGAGTAATAATAAAACAGTGTTTTTTACAGAAGTATTTTTACTGGTTGTGATACTGAAAATATCTCAATGAGCTACTTTTGGACCATGTGACCTGATGTTTAGCAAAGACAGAATCAACCATGAAGGGTTTAAAATTAAATTGTGATGAATTGCAGACAGACTACAATCACATTAATGCTCTTCCTCACCTGTGCTTTCTTAATGAGAGACAAAATGTTCTTTTGAGGCAGATTTTTTTAAATGAATTGGTTGATACTGAAAACCTGGTCTGATTCACAAACCAGACTTTCATTTTTGGGTGAAATGTTCTTTGGAGGCCTGCAAATGAAAGTTTAATGGCTATGAACCAAATGCTGAGTACAGAAAAAGTGCAATATATTTTACACAGGGCATAAATTTTCAAACACTCTAACTACAGACGGTGTAAAAGAGGCGCTGTGGCGTCTGTCAGAGCCCTGCAGGCAATGCATATGAGGAGTTAAACCATTTGCATAGTATATAATAAAAATGATGTGTGTGCAGTCAGTGGAATTAGTAGTTTCCACTATAAGCATTATGGGAAGGACAACTGAAACACCAAGGAGCTACAGTTAAAGAAACTTAAAGCTACATATATTTCCAGTAGCATAAAAATACAGACACACATTCTTACACTTCACTTGTTTAATTGTGAGTATAACACCTTGTCTACACCAATGTACCTTCAATGAACCTTCTATGCACGTTGGAGCTTTGAGACTTACAGTGTAAATGGACTCAAGCCATTGTGATGCCAGGATGCATCAACAATCACGTCTGGTATAGACAAGGTGCTAGCATAGCTTGCTAATAAAGCTGCTGACAGTCTAAATTTAGAGCATCATGATATTCATGCATGTCTGCATGCAAACACAGTGACAAACTCCCATGCACAGCACTGCTAGCAGGGCTAGTAATGTTGTGTGTGGAATTAAGGCTCTGCAGTCAGTTTAATGATATGTTGATGAGAGTAAGGAGCTGTTGTGTTCTCAGAAAAAGCAATGCTGGAAGTTGCCCTGGGGAGCAAAAGGCAGGATGACAGAAGAGAGGACGCGGGTGGGAACGGTGCTAAAGAATAAACTCTGTGTGGTTTTCTCCTCAGGCCACGTTCACCAATTTGTTCCATATTCATCCTGTGCTAGGGTTGGCTGTTAAATCGTTTTTTGCTGGGGGTTTGGCATCCATACTGTTAAAGAACTCACCAGTTGAAGTAAACAACCGTTTTTTCAAAGAAAATCAATGATATCGCAAGGTTAGAGTCAAATATAGTGATAAAATAAAATGCTAAAACAAAGGAAGATTTTTCTTGTGGTTCTCAGCCACCTTTAAGAAGCATGTTAGAGAGTCACTACTCACTAGAATTAAAACTTACAACAATTTTAAGAGCTCTTCCACCATTAGCAGTAAGATTTTTACAATATTAAAACACATTTTATTAACAATCAGCGATTATATCCATTAGTCGGTACCTTTTTGCAAATCTGTGTACTTGTTTGATTAGGCCGGTTCTGTGAACACTGCCTGTCACCATCAATTATTTTTATTGTTTATCTAAAATTAATTATCAGCAAAAATGTCAATATACCAATTTCAGTCTTGATCATTTCTAGAACATTTTATGTGGTACAAGAAGAAAATGACTCAAAAAACATCAGATGGTAAATATTGGGCTTTGGATTTCAGATTTAATTAATTTCAGTTCCCCAGTTGAATTTTGGGTCCAAGAAAATTGTCAACAAGTGTGGTGGCAGAATGTTAAAACTGTTAAGAAGCCGTGTTTGTGTGGTTAACACAGTGTGCACATTGATGTTTAATCCCAGTTCTGTTATTGTTGTGCCCTTGAGAAAGGTGTTTACCCTCAGGTTACACCAGTAGGACTGCTGCAGTTTATGTACTGTGAGCCTATTTGTATGTAAAAGCCACCAATCAGATGCCTGGGGTTATGGTAGAATGATGACCTCTGGGTAAGTGAGGTCAAATCTGTTTGCTGCATTTTCCAGCATCGACTACTAGCATAGAATGAATAAGATCAATAGTGTCTTGTTTGACAAATGACAACAATATTAGGCCTCTGAGCATACAACCCACACAGAGGGAAAATTAAATGCTGAAGAAATGAGAACAGGTGGAAAAAAACAACACAATCTGGTAAGAGGAAAGATTCAACAACAAGCTATGTGCAGTTCTGCAGCTTTTCACATTTCATAATTCTAATCATAAAAACTCACCACCACAATGTTAAAATTTGCCCATGTTAAATAATCTACCACCATGATATTGCTAGGGCATTTTGCTTGATATGCTACAGTATGTTGCTTTTTTCCATTTTTCACCAGCTAGGCAAACATTGTAGGTTTAACCATTTAGAAAAGATCTGAGGTGCCATCTCTACATTACAAGAAAAAGATAAATGGTCTGTTTGTTAAATGACATTATTGGCATGTACTCAAAAGGCTTTCAACTTGCAGGTGATATCATTTGCGTGACAGTTTATATTCCATTAGATAATACAACTATTGAACATTAACCTGGTTAAACCTTAAGAACTTAAAATTTGTTTTCTCTAACTTGCTTTAAAGCTGCAATCCATAACTTTGGCCTTTCTATCACCATCTCTGTTTAAAACATTAAAATGGTGGTTACATTTCACACGTCTACATCTTGTACTTGCTCAGTAATGTTTAACTGATTAATTTTTAACCCCAAAAAAGTTCCAGATTGCAGCTAAAAATATCACAATGCCAACAACAAACGATTTCCAAAATGTGATCTATGTCTTGTTACGAGTGACCTCACATAAGAAGGCATCCCAAAACATTTTCCTAAACTGGTGGAACCATCTAGTTGAAATCACTCTTCCTACCTAACAGATTGTTCAGATAATCCTAAACACAGGTCACCACATTAATGAAGAGTTATAGAGATAAATGCTGTAGAAGTGCAATTAGTACCCAATGCCAGACAAGACCTTGAAGAAGTTCTGGGCTTGATGGTGCTTGCACATCTTCACACTCTTCTCTACAAGCAAGACTTTTCATCATGAGGGAGATGAGTTTCAACCTCATTAGGCCCTCAGCAACCTTCACCGAATATCTGCCTGTGTGCAGATGCGATTTGGCTGGCGGAGAATCGTGCCTATTTAGTGATCAAGAAAGACTGAGGCGAACCAACAATTGGTAATGCCGTGGAGACAGATTTGAGGGTGTGTTCCTGTGTGTTTCAGAGAATCTCTCTGACAGATGGATTTCAGCAGGTTCTGGGCAGAGACTCAAGCTGATTTGGAGATGGTTATATTGATTTGAAGGCAGTTGGCTCAGGGTGGTTGTTCTGAGCTGATGGGGTGGGTACAGGCAAAGCAGTGCTGAAGGATCACTACCTGTCTGCTACTTCAATCAGACTTATGTCAGTCAAAATCTCTCAGGATAAATGATGAACAGAATAAATGCTAGAACTTTTTGAAATGTATCCTGATTAAGCATCTAATCACACATCTGAATCAAAAAACAACACATGTCCAGAAAACGCATCATGGTGGAAATTAAATGTGTGTTAAAAGTGTTATTTTTAACATGGAAATAGTATCAGATTAGATCATATATCTGTACTGAGATCTTTTAGGAGAGGCCAAGTAAAATAAATTGGTAAAATAAATTTGATTGGTAAATAGCCAATCAAACAGCTACTGATAAACACATGAAGTGAAGTGTAAATGCCCTCTTGGGTATGGCAGTATAGTAGCACACCAGGAAACAGCTGGTTGGCAGTCCATAAGATGGCCTGATATAAGAAAATTGCTGGAACAATAAAACGCCTCATAAACTGGAACTTTCTAAGTGCAATGTTACTAACAAACTAGACATGATTTTAACACTTTAAAACACTAATCTTGTGTCAAACATTCTGACAAATGTATAATGAATACCATTCATAGAAAATATAACATTCTTCAGAATATAACATTCATCCATTTATTCTCTATACCACTTATCACTAACTGTAGGTGTGGTTGTTGCGAATGCTGTAGGCTATCCCAGCTAACAGCTGGCCAATAAGATATAACACACACACACACACACACATATATAAACCTATCTACTGTTCTAACATCCTTCAAAACATCAAAGAAAGCCACGGTTCTAAGGCTGTCATTTTCCAGTCTTTCAGATCAAGGCATCTTTCACAATGTTTTCTTGAATGCATAGCATAAACAAACCTGTCATCTGCAATTTTATCATGCACCACTAGTCTACATCACCTCAATGAGCTCCTGACATCTGTATATAGAGGTCATTGAAAATCAGTTTGCATTTTCCAAACCCATAGCTTGAAAAACTTAAAATCAAGTAGTCAAAGATCATATCATCACTAAGAAATCTGACAAAACAGTACTCTGAGGTTACAATGAAAGAGGCCTCTATGCTCGACAGTATGTGTAGGAGTGTTCCCTATGAAAGACATTGCTCTAAGACAATTATCCACAGACCAAAGACAATGGGGTTTTATGTGCAGTGTTTCAGCCATAGCTATGTATCATTGGCAACAAATGGGAATACTTGTGTTGTACAATAAGACCATACAAGCCATAGAACCGCACATATTTTTCCTAAATTTCAACTTTATCAGAAAGAAACCAAATACTGGTTATGGGTTGGAAGCAATGAGTTATCTCTTAAATACATACTGGGCCACAACTTTTTGTCTAGATAAAAAAATGACCCATAAAAATAATGAATTGTGGAGGAGTTCACAGACACAAGTAACTCAGACAAGTTACTCAATCCATTGCTGGGGGCAAGAATGTGAAATAGAAAATTTCCCATTAAGATCGTATGTAATGTTTTTAAAAATTAATGGCACCCACTAACTTGTAGAAAGGAGAGACAAAGATGATGAAAACGATAATAAACTCTATTTGACTTTTATAAACTCTATTTGATCCTGTTCTTATCTTCACTTGTTGGCAAAAACACAAAACTTCCTTGTGCAGCCGGAGCTGAGGGTGGGCAGCACAGCAGAGGGAATACGACAAGGAATGCAGGCAGGCAACAGATGGGAAACTGAGTGGCCAATTACACCACGCTATAAAAACCGCTGGGTGTGCGGCATGAGAGGAGATAAGGTAATTCAGTCAGACGAATGATATGATCTCTTGCAACATGCCTCATGCCAGAATCTGTTATTCGTCCCGCTAGGTTTCAGGTTAACATATAGGGTAGATCCCAAACAGATAGATATGTAAAAACATAAATTACGCACACAGATGTAATGACAGAAGAACTTAAAGCACTTGCCGTGCGGTAGGCTACAGGCGTTCTGAAACTTTGCAAAGCTTCTTTGTTATTGCCTCCCAAGGGCATCCCTGCTACCCTGAAATTCTATTTCCTCATCCCGAAAAGCCTGTTTATACGCGACTGTTAGTGCTCACAAAAGGCACTCTGATGGTGCCAATAAACCGTGCAAATCACTGAATTAGCAAAACATCCATTCGCACCAAACTCAAGTGAGCAGCGACCACGACGTCTGTCACTAGGCATGGTGATTACCATGCATATCAGCGGATCACTATAGAGGCCAGATAACCCGATGTCTGGACAACAGACCACACATTGCTGTCTTTCCTGTTGTTGCTTCTGTAATTTAAAGTTTGTTAGTCATACAAATGATAAAAATGGTTCAGGTAGAATCCTAGCCACTGTCTATACTCTTTAATTATAATTTTATGGTCACAAGACTGTGCAATGATATGCTAACAGCAGGTCTCCTTCGTAAGTAAAACATTAACACACTGTTTGTCTTTTTTCATTGATATGTTTGATGTATAAACAGAATAATCTTTATTTCTGTTTTGCTTGCATTACTCTCCTAGTTCTGCAAACCTCTTGATTGCCAAGGCAAAGTGAACCGATAAACACAATCAGCTTTATGATCCTCATTAGCATATCAGCATATGTCACTGTAAGCTGAAATGAATGCAACAATTGCTTAACACTACTGTTAAATCACCCATTTTAGTGTATTCCACTTGTTCAAGTTGGCATGAGCAACAGTCCGACTCCTGATCCCAATTAAGACAACCTGTGCTTGCGCTTCATATGAAGAGGTCTGCCACCACACTTAGGATTAGGGAAAAATTAAGTCTACAAATCCACTGATCAGATTACCTCTCCAAACAGGATATTCCCTGCCTTACGCTCTTCTTGCTGTCAATACAGGTAAATCACTTGCATATGTGACCAAATTTCATGCTAGGCAAGAAAACAAAGATTAATTTTAATCAATGGCTGGTGTTATTTTCTTATCACAGTGACAAAACATTTGCATTTTCGTAACACTTATGCATTTTTATAACCGTTTTAATTAAAATCTTTTCCTTATCACCCTGACAGACATACCCCCACCCTATCTCATTCCCCCAGTTAACAGACCTATCATTTAATGTAAATGTGAAAAAATGTACTAAAAACCCATCCTAATATCACATTTTTTATTGCATTCTTTATGTAAAAAGTCTGGCATGCAAAGTACAAAAAAACTAAACTAGCTAACGGCAACTCAAGCTTCATTGTGTCTGTGGAGGCTTGCACTGCCACAGTCAATGCTACTCTAAAAGAAAAATTCTTCATCTTCACACTGAGGAGAAAGGGTACTTGCCCCAACGTTTACTGTCTACCAGTTTGCACTTCTCTGCAATGCTTAAAAAATGAAAGCAAGGAACGCAATCAAGGATAGAACCCAGAATGTCTTATCTCTGCTTAGCACCGTTTTCAGTCATGCAGGAGTCAAATGCATGTGGCTCTGCACCAAATCAGGCATTTGACTCCTGTATGACTGAAAACCACCATCAGATAATAACCACAAATTGACAGACCTGCACAGATTTTAATTTCATATGGACAGCAGTTGCCTTGTCTTTACCTTGTAAAGCCATTGTAAGGAATTATCACCAGACTGAGAAGATGATAATGACACACATGAACAAATACGAGTCCATGTTTTATTTCTGATTCAGGATTTAGCTTATTTTGTTGTGTAGGTGCTACAACTGTGTGCAGGGCAGCTGGGCCACTAGCCATATGGTAGCCAATATTCACACACAAAACAAACAATAAGCAACAATGTAAGTGTTTGATTCAGCTTGTGTAAACAGTAGTGGACAGAGGCAAATATTTTACTACTCTGAGTGTTCGGGTTCAAAAAGGATCAGCGAGTAAAAGGTTTAGAAAGGTCGCATCACAAATTCCCTCCAACGTTTCAAAGTACACCTTGGTTTCAAAGAAAAGAAGAACTCACTGTGGAAAACCTGGAATTTTTCACAGAGCAGAAAAGACAGAAACAAAAGATCAAGAGAAACCAAGAAAGGGAGAGAATGGAGACAAAAAAATCTAGTAGGAAATTAAAGCAAGGAATTTGACAAATTTAATCACCAAATTTTGATTAAGATTATCTGGCAAAATTAAATCTTGTTTAAATGTACTTAGTAAAATGAAGAAAATATAAATACATATTAATCATACAGTGAAATGTAACACTCAACAAAATTTTCATTAACATAAACTCAAAGTTTATGGTCAAAGTTCATAATTTAAAAATATCATGAGCACATAAGTTTGTTATAAAAGCACACTCAGTATGTCAGTTTCCTGTGTGGCCTGGACTTTTTTTATGCTTTTCTTGTCAAAGACCCAGAGGATGAGCGATAAAGAAAAGAAGAAGACAGTCTAAGCCAAGGATAGTCTAAGCTAAGGTGGCACACAAAACCACACGATAAGAAAGCAGGTGCCACTATGAGCTCTGTGCATTACCTACCATGGTCCTGGCCATTGATATACTGTATCATGTAGTTTGAGAGTCTGCATGCTTGAGATTGTTAGATATGAATCTGCACAAGGCGAAATCCAATCATGCCAATCTGGCCATATCCCTCTGAATCCTCTTAGCATGACAATCCCTCAACTTACCACAAGGATAACAATATGCTGATGTACAATGGTTAACCGTAGCCACAGTCAAATTTGATTCATCTCAATCTAATGCCTTTTGAGGACCGGCACTTAGCGAAGGATATGTCCTATCCTTGCAAATCTGGTTTGTTGAATAACTTTCAAATAGACATCCCAATGCCTCCCTGACCCTACCTTTGTTGCTTTTTATGCTGAGCTCCATCCATCGCTGAAGAGATGCTTAATTGTCCCACAGAAGCTATTAACGAAGCCACAAGACATTTGGGACGCTATTGAGCATGCTCCAGTTCAGCTGAGACAGCATATTATTGCTGGGGTAACTGCTGAGCAATGCAGGACTGAATGCTTCAAAACATTTTCCAACCTCCTTAACCCAGACACGAGCCCCTTGAGATTTCAACCTACCTCACCGTCCTATTGTTTTGCAAAATACCAATTTGCAGCGTTCCTCGTGTTGATGTGCGTGTCAGAGGGTGTGTTGGTTTAAAGTTAGGTAGGGCTAAACTGCGGTGGGGCTGGGTGAGTTTGTTGGCACCAAGGTGTAGGGTAAAGTACGGGGTAAAACAAGAACAAAAAGCATGGCAGCTTCTCTAAAGATAATCCTAACAGTCACACAGAAAGAAAAAATGTACCTGGGTGGAACAGAAAACGAAGGACCTTCTGTAATGCTGGGAAAGAACACCTTGCCAGTTATTAATGGGAGGGTCATTTTCTCAGCAAAATAATACATAACATTAACATTAGAAAAAGTTTTCTGCTGTTTAATGGTAAACATTACCTGACAGTAATAAATACATCATAATGTAGCATATTAAATCTTATTTCCTGCCAAAAGTAAACAAGTCTGACAGTTTTATCTTAGCCACTATGTGTGATGCTTGTGGTCTATTATTGATTCCAGTGTCTTTCTCCGCATTAAAGTTAACCACGATCTAATTGTCACTGTGTAAACTGTGTGTCTTTGGGTTTCAGCTCTAAGCCTAAATGGTCTCTAAAGGGTCCTGGTTTAGTTTATCATACAATCTACAGCCCAAGACCAAGAGTCTACCAACTGCTTTTGCAGATGTGCATCTGGCACAATTGTTCATGTTCATCTGTCTGCTACAGCAAGGGCATGGACAACTCTGGGAGTGAAGTGGTGTCATGTGCAACAAATATCCCCTAAGCTTAACTAAAGCCCTGCAGTAAGCAATCATTGACTATTATGACTGCAAAATCCAAGGCTTGCTGGTTGAATACACGCCTATTGAAACATTCACACCATATGTTTGTGCAACAACATGTTATTTTCCTGCAGGGGTCATGCAAGGTCTGCCGCTGGTGTAATCTCGACCCTTCCTCAATGGTGGAGCGGTTTCCCTGCAGCTGCCAGAGTGACACTCCACATTGCAGTGTGGTATTTATAGCTGAAACAGCTCCCTGTTGTTGGCCACTGTCAAATCTGATGGGTGCAAGAACAGTCAGCCAAGAGCCAACCAGCAAAACACACACAAGCATGCACTTGCATGCATACACACACACACACACACACACACACACACACAGATTTCATTGTTCATAATGGTCTGAAAAATTAATCATGATCTACCCATCCTGGAAAGAAGAGAAAGCAAAAGAGAGCTGGGCTGTTGCTCCTTGTCACAGAACTATAATGGGGAAAGAGTGATTGGAAATGTTCAGCATGTGGAAAGCTACATGGGCCGCCATTAGGATCCCTGCCAGAGATCCCGTCCTTGTGATTATCCCACCCCACTGCTGCTGCTGCTGCTGCTGGCTTCCTCATCCATCTAACACAAACTCGCACACCTGCACATGTATAGACTACTTCCTGGCGCCCCGTTCCACACCTCTTTCCTATGCCAATCAAAACCTATTGGAAGGGATTTTCATCTCCTGCCCTAAGTTGCATTAAGTACACTATCACAACCTCTTTATCTTCGCCCACTTTCTGCATTGCTATGGAAACTCAGCCAAAAGTAGTCACCTGATATTGGGCAGATAGAGAAGATGTCTGAACTGTGATTTTGAGGTTTATTACAGTCCTCGCCCTGACCTTCACTTCACAGCATGTGAGAAATGTGTGTAAAAAAAAGTAGCAGAGCCCTGCACTCGATAACTCCCCCATTCAGTCTCAATAAAATGAGCATAAACCACAAACGTCCTTCCCTGAGTTAGTAAATGTTCTTTATAATTTACCCCAGGAGACAATTATCTCCCTATTGGTTCATTACTCTAATATGAAAAGACAGACATGTACAGTGAATTTCCACTAGATGAAGTGTCCTGTTACATGATCATACGACTATGCCAACATGTTCAGCCATCACATCAGCATCATTTATTTATGTATCGGTTGAAAACACAGCAAAACACAAGTAGAAGATAATGTTTCATGACCATAATAGTGTGAACACAGAGCAAACACTCATGTGTATCAAAAACAGCAGTAATACTCCGGGGCCTGTGACAAAATGTTTGTGTATGGTTTGTAAGAGTTGTAAAATCAAACAAGCTTTTAATAACCAAGAATTTACACATGATCAAAAACGAGTGGAAGAGTTTATAAAAACGTTGTACAATTTTGGAATAAAGATACACTTTACTGAAGCTGAAACTGAAAATGATAAGGCCATATCACAACTTACAAAAAAATTCTACCAAGGCATATACTAGCATTATAGCCTTAAAGTAAAATAGCCGCTTGTTTATATCCTTTCACATGAAATAGATTCTTTGTATTCTTTGCTGTTTTTTCAAATCACTGTCTATTCAGATAAGAACACACAGTTTTATATTTAGCTGTAACAGTGTAAATATACAGCTGTTGTGTTAAATAATAAATACAGGCTCTAATATATAAAACCTACTTCTATTGGTGTGACCTAATGTTGTTGCTTACATAAGGTTACCTAATCCAGATGAATCAGCTATATTATTATTATTTTTAAGAAAACCACATGAAGCACAGTCAGGTCACCTGACAAAACATATTTACAGTGTGTGACTGCTTGTCTGTTTTTTCTCCCTAATTCCCTAAGATAGCCCCACGGCTAAATGAACAAGCCTCTGGGGAAGTTACTCAGAAAAGGCTACAAAATCTTAAGGATCGTGGCAAGAGGAAGACTGTCCAATCCATCAATTTAGTCCATCAATTTCCCTCAGTATATTGTGAAAAGTGAAAAAGCTGCAGTTGTTTCCGAACAGAGATTTCCTACCTGACCCACAACAAAATCTTTGCTATTTTAGGCCTAATCCAATGCAAATGCAAAAACTAGGGAATGTATTTTTTAATGCTGACTATTTGACTTGAGAGACAAAACAATTCATCATCTGTACCCGGAAACATGACCAAAATCCTTCAAAGGTATCAATTATCACAGTCAATTTAATAGTGTATAATTTCCTTAAGTCATGTAACATAACCTTATTTATTCAAAAACTGCATTATTAAAAATGTATAAATTTGACAGCATAATAATAATGCATAATAACACACTCAACCAAAGTTTGTTGTTTACTTGTTGGAAAATGGTGGCTGGACATTACGGCCCGACATCTGTAAAATACATTTACTTTACAAGGCTCCTAAATGACGCAAAATGACGGTCTATTCGTCACTGACACAAAAAAAACAGAGGGCATGACAACAAATAAAGCAACCAGTTTTGAAAGAGTGGAGTCGAATTGTTATAACAGGAACATTAGTAATGCCCATCCCAAAGTGCGTGTAAGGGGTGTGATAAGCATGCAGTGTATGAATTGAAAATCAAAGTGTATGAATGAAGCACCAGATTAAACAGTATGATGTCTAAATATTCTAGTCTAGTAAGCAAATCACCTGGGCCAGTAGGATATCAAACTAGCATCCCAATACGAACCCTGAGATGGCTGAAAAATGACAGGACTTGTGGGAACTGGGTTTGGGGAAACAGTCATTATAATAATGATTATTTAGAAATCACAAACAGATTTTAAGGGATAAGCCAATGTTGACTACATTCTTAACCTTCACTGTGTACAGCTATCATTATTTACCTAAAGGCTTTTCAACAGGAATCCTAAAGTAAACACCTACATTACTGTAAGCAAAGAGGAAGGGGCTTGATGTTAACTTACCCTTTTACTTTTCTACCCACATAAACACAGAAACGCTGTTGTGCTGCTGTGGTACTAAACGCTAGTCCAACATATCGGCCATTTACGCTGCACCATTTTAACTGCCCTGATCAAAACCATTTATTAATACATTCCTCTATTCGTGTTCGCCTATTCGTTGAAAAGTGGGCTCTCTATACCACACTTACATTATTCTCTATCCTTTTATCAGTACAGTAATACGTGTAATAGTGTGCCGTGGTGGTAATGGTGCCAGAATGACTGTCTGAGCAGATCGTACTTTAACATCACGCCGCGACGGCAGCAAACCTGCCCGTTATTTTAACAGTACCGCAGCCGAGGTAGCTAGCAACAGGCCGGGATGGAGAGAACACGCCGGTGACAAAAACGTCGCTTTCTTAAACACAACGCAGTCGTAAAATAACGGCGAGACACTTACCGTGATTTCGCACGGGAATCCGCGTAGGTCCAAAGCGCGTAAGCTTTAGTGAAACTGATGCGTCGCGAGTCGCGGCGGAAGAGGAACTGGGGAGACTGACTGCTGCTGTCTGAATTGTGCTGGGCTCTTGAGGAGGCTGCTCGGCAGTCGTGGGCTGCACTGCGCATGCGCGTGTCTGATCGCGACACGAGCGCGTCTCAGCACCGAAACAATTCCTTGGATTTTATTATTCATCGTTTTGCCAGCTAAATTGTCTCGGTACAAATGTCACAATATGTTCAAATACTAATACCGCTATAATAAAGTAATTTAAATCATTACTTTATTATAGTGGTATAATTATGCAAATGTGGCACAGCCAAGTGCATTGCACATACATACATACATGTTACATTTTTAACTATAATGCAAAGTCTAAACCTGGCTCGAAAATAATTCAATGAATGTGTATGTTTAACGTTGTGACTCTATATGTTTACTTATGGATGCAGCTTTTAAAAACAGCTCTATACAAAGGTTCAGTGGTCTCACAACCTGTCAGACCTCAATATACCCCTAACCCTACACATTAACAAAACACTATTACAGGACCGCATAACAGGCCTATTAAATAGCATTTAATATAGTGGCATTTTCAAATGTTCTTACAAACCGGTTTATTTATATCACTCTATATGTGAGGACATTTAGAAAAAAATGCCTTTAACCGTAGAGCCAAACCTGTATGTACACATACAAAATTTTAACACAATACTGGTCTGAAATCGTTGCATTAGTCCCATCCAGTGGTATGACTGTGGAATCGCACAACAAGCGCTTTTTAGGGCTTAATATAACCGGTGAAGATTTGTCAGTACAAAATAGTTTTAAAAATAACGTTAAATAAATATTACTTATGAAACTTATGAATTCTGACACTTTATGAGACAAAATAATTGATGGAAAATAGTAATAAGTAATTTTAATAAGAGGAACATGAAAGAGAAAGTTAATGTATTACATTGTAATTACATTGTTCTGTTCAAACACCTGCATTTTAGCAATGAAAAGTCTGTGCAATATTTGCATTATTTTAATTTTTTATTGTACATATATATATTATATATATATATATATATAAGATGAAAGTTGGTTCAAAATTATTAAACCTTCTTGAGGTATTTTTAGACCTATCATAAGAAGAGCTGTAAAATCATAATATATGGTTTGTGTGTATTGACAGAATGGAAGGTAATACTTAATTTATTACATAAGAAAAACTAACTACATTAACTTATTTTGTAGGTTTTACTCTTCAGGGTGACCAATAACATGTTAAAACTCTAAAATACCCGATAAAAGCAAGTTCAACACTGTACATTGTATGCATAAGAAGAACAATTCGACACTTGTAAATTTGAAGCATGTCGCCATTGTTGTAATTTCATTCTTTACATTTTAAAGGCAATTGAGTGAGTTTGTTTTCAGTAAGAAGAGGGATCAATGACAAGCCTGTAACAGTAGATGGCACTGGAGGTTTTTTAAACAGCATGCACCACACAGTCTTTCTCTAACTTTAGCCCTAGTGTTAAGTGTTAAGACGTTAAAAACACAAGACATGTATAAATGGTATATGGGATTTCTGACAGATGATTACAGCTACATGCAAACCCTTGGGTAATTTCTTAATATTTATATTATAGCATTTTAAACAGTGTGTTGTAACATATACAGAGAATGAAATGTACAAAGAAATCTAAAATTAAAACGTTTAATTTAACTTGTACCACGTGCATCAAAGTTGCAGCTATAATATTTCTTATTATACGTTCAGAAATTCATGAATGAACGCTGGAAATGTGTTATAATACGGGTCGGTTACGTCATCGAAGTGTGCTGTTCTTATTGGGCGGCTTTCCTGTCAATCATAAAACCCGCCAGAACAGTAACTAATCAAATCGTCCCCCAGATAGGAAGTGGCTGTTGCTTAACGACTGTCAACAAACTTCACCGAAATGCAGCGCGAAAGGAGCATTAAAGTGAAAGAAGTCATTGCTTCTCTTTGTAAACTTCTCTCTGGATTAAACGTCGAGCCCATCCCGTCTCCTGACGCTTTCAGAAGAGCCAAGTTTAACAGAAAGGATGCAGTAGGTTATATTGCATGCAATGCTTCCTGTAAATGTAAAAATGTCAGATGTCATAAACTAGTTTTTACAGTCTACACTGTCGTAAAACAAACGAGGTTAAACAGTTAACTGATACAGCTAATATCCACAATCAATACGTATTTTTTTTTTATTAAAATGACACTAACAGGAAGCACCATAGTACATATTGCTTTTGGACACGGTACCGTCGCAGTACTTACGTCAAAGGCGACCCTGGTCTCGTTTTTCAATACTAATTTAATACACATTTTTATATCCTGAATGAGTTGTTTTGGGCAGGTTGTGGCTTCATTACTTAGTAAATGAAAACCTTAAGTGTGCTCACAAACATGCTGGTTTGTTTCCAGGCAGGAGACATGTGGAGTTTGTTAACTAGCCTCCTGCAGAGGGCTTTTGTGCTGGATTGTGAGTGCCAGGACTCTAAAGACCAAAGCTTTGGTAATATTTACTGCTCTTCATAACTATAGACCATATGTGATATCTTTTTGTTTGCCTGACCCACTGTGTCTAACTGTTATGCTTGCAGACATGCAGTTCCTGTTTGTAAAGAGTGCTTTGTGGCACTGTGGCTACGGGGCCCCGTGGGTGATTGGATCTCAGTTCCCCGGTCACATAGAAGAAATGGCGAGTCGAGATCTGCTTCTAGCATTTGGCTGGGTGCTGTCAAATAGCAACCTGCTGGAGTTCCTGCTGGCAGAGAAGGTGTATGAGTTAGACACGCTCTCATTTCCACCAAAGGTGAGACTCTGGGCAGTTATAATATGACCATGATTTATAAATATGGTGATCCAATTTAGACAAAGATGAATAATTGAACCCTACTGCTGCAAAATAAATGGTATTCCTGATAGGTTTTTGCAAAAGGAAAGGCTAAATGCTAATAAATGCTCTGCTATGTATAGCCAGCAGAGAGCAGAATAGCACTACAGTGAATAGCACTATACAGTGGTACATTAAAATTATATCATTGGGTTTAATTTTTAGGTCCGTAGACTCAAGAGTGGTAAATTGAAATGTTATCATTGGTTTTAATGTTAGCTTTGGACCCTACATAAGCTAAATGATTACTTTGTGGTACGGTTTGTCCTGCCTGGACTAATCCAATTGGCTTTCTAATAAAGAAATAACAAATAGATCAGAATAAATGAAATCCTGTTTGTGTTTGGATCAATTCTAAAGTTGTTTCATCCATTATTAAAAATCTAATTGGTCAAGTCCTAAACCTTTAATCTAGTAGAAGCTTTCCAACCCTTTGTTTTGTCTATTTTATTAGTGATGCTTGCTAAGGGAAAAATATGTGGCTATTGAGGGAAGATGAGGGTGCAATTGCTTTTCAAGGCATTCTGGCGATTTAGCATCTGTTAGTTGAACAATGGATGAAGAATATCAGACCGATTAATGTGGAAAGAGCGTCTCAAGTCCCTTGGGAAAAGAATTGTCATATAGAGACTAAGGGAGTGCTGTTTTGTCGGTCTAGTAAGCATCCACACAATATATGCTAGCAGTGTAAATGTAAAAATCCAGTTTTAAATGTTTCATTATAGTTTGAGCCCTGCAGGTATTTTAGCTTCTAAAACACTATTAGGTTAGTGATGCATGCACAGGGTTGAATGTAATGATTTATGAATGTGTGTGGACACCTAAGGTCCTTCAGGGTGTCTTGCCTGGTCAGATCGACGAAGTGACACATGAACCAGAAGATGAAGCCACAGAAACCTCTGAGATGCTGCAGACATTGCAGTGGCAATACGGAAAACTAAGGCTTCACTGGAAGAGCTTATTCACAGCCCAGGAGGAGAGGTCCAGACTCGCCCACAGGGTAAGTCACTCAACCGATATAGTCTCATAATTACAACTACAGAACATTTCTAAATACAGAAATGCAATAAAGCTGTAGTCTGCGATCTCTCCTCCAGGTTGTCTCCAACATCAACACCTCCGCTACCTGTCAGACTAACGTCACTTGTTCCCATCACAGAACCATGACTTCCACTGCGCTTGACAAGGTGACCTGAAATTTCAAGAACATTTGGATGAAATATTGGATTGAGAAAAGCTCAGGGTTTATGCATTAAAGGTTATCGGGCAATTGTTATGAGTTAAGCCTGCGATAATTGTCATTACATGACAAGTAACACCGGGGCTAATTTAGATTCTCCCAGGAGATATTTAGCATTAGCATTCCCCGGGCGTACATCAAGTGCCTCTCTCTGCAGTCAGAGCATATGGTGATCAGTGCTCAATAATTACCGCCGTAAGATAGGTAACAAGCTCATTTCGATTGTGGGATGATTGCATGCAGCTGTCAATATATTTGTTACCCCCTGGTTTTTGCTTGGAGATTGTTCTAGTCAGCTAACCGCCACTGTTGCTGCGTGACAAATTGACAGGCTGGGAAATCCTTACGTGAAGGGGTCTATCTTGATCTTAAGTCAAAAGGCCTTCGCTCTTTCATTCTCTTCATCTTTTTCTTACACTTTAGAAGCTTTGTGAGAGTATTTTATCTAAAAACGTTTCTCCTGACATCTAACAAGGGACTGGCTGTTTACGATGTTAGGAAAGGGTGAAATGGAAAGGAAGGAGTGGAAGACACTAAGAAGAAGGCAACAAGAAAAAGGCTTGGGTATTTATTTGTTTATTTAAAAATCAGTGGAACCATCACATCGACCAAACAACCGTTGTGTTTACTGTATAAGTAAATATGGTAAAATGTGTTCTTCATAATGTAAAGTAGAAAGTCATGTATTGCACAATGTTATTTGCTAAACAAAGATGATAATATTTGGTCATTTTTATTTATTTGCACCCATATAACAACACATTAAACAGCAGTATTTACCAACAATATAAATACTTTTATAAAAACTTTTAAAGCAAGTTAAATGCCCTGTGAGGACTTCTGAGAACAGAGTTTTATTGATGATGCAAGTGAATAGTTGAGCTGATTCACAGACTGATTCACTGACTCAAACTCTGTGTGGGTTTAAATCAAAGACACTATGAAAATATCTGTCTCGATGGTAATTGTTTTTAAGGGTGTCGTTTGTTAAAGAAAATGCAGACGTGAGCACAGCACCCCATGTGCTCCGTCAAGTCTGAGTCCCAGGAGTATACGATGTGGGACGAGCTCAGACAGACACTAATAGCTCTCTCTTAAGCTCTCTGAAGGATGGGGCAGATCAGGGATCTGTCTCTTTCTCCCCATTGCCCTTCAGCCTGTGTGGGGCACTAAGAGGAGCTATCAGCCTCAAGTCCCTGGAGCACTTCTGTCTAACTGCAGAGACGTGAGGTGTTAAGCAGGGCTTCTATAGGGGGAAAATTGCCCCTGAGTAAAGATCAAAGCATCAACCATGTGTGTGTAAATCTGTAGTTGCACTGTCTGGCCACTGGGGGTTTCATTGTTTTTAAACAAGCGTGTAATTGCTTCTCTGCTTTTGTTGCAGGAACTGGAGCAAATACAGAGGCTGAACAGAATTCTGGAAGCGTATCTGGACTGGAAACTTAACGAGCCTTTATTCTGGTGCTGGATGGTATGTTTGTTATAGTCAGATAATGAGCCACAAATCTCCCACATTTCTGTCTGAGACCTTATCAATATTGTAAGCAATAACCTGCTTGGCTGACATTATGTAACTCTCACGAGTGACGGCACATGGGTTTTAGTAAAGTACTCAATTCTCTACATATTGTGTTATATTACTGTGTTTACTGAGTGGTTGTTCA
Source organism: Yasuhikotakia modesta (assembly GCA_036877545.1). Taxonomy (NCBI): domain Eukaryota; kingdom Metazoa; phylum Chordata; class Actinopteri; order Cypriniformes; family Botiidae; genus Yasuhikotakia; species Yasuhikotakia modesta. Next base: position 25,377 of record JBAJNP010001975.1, on the reverse strand, counting down.
CATTGTCATGACAATTGTTTTGTTATTGTGGTGTAATATTTTGGCAAACTTAACCGATTGATGTCAGCCTGTTTTTAAACTATAATACCTGTGCTTGCAAAATTCACCAGACCATATGAAAAGGTTTTGCTAAGCATGACTGTATTTGTTGTTTGTCACTTTCCATGCAGGATGCATTCAAAATTTAAACACTCACTACTTTATTTAATATTCTGTTTGTATGTGCTGTTGCATCATCATTCAGTGATTGATCAGCACATGAGTTTATGCATTTGTGGTTAATTCACGGCCAATCAGACACAATTAGCAATTAGCAATTATGCTATATATGTATATATGTGTGTATANTTAGCAATTATGCTATATATGTATATATGTGTATATATATATATACACACATATATATATATACACACATATATATATACATATATATATACACACACACATACATATATATATTACCCCAGCTGTTGTTTGAGTCAGACGACTTATTTTGCCAATGGTAACTTCGCCCATCTTTGAGCTGTCAATCACATTGATACACTAGCGCTGCCAGGTTCAGAATCTGCCAGACAAGAGCCCTCACTCATGCTGGCACCTGTTCAAGTCGAAATGAAGTTGTAACGAAGTCTCGGCTAGCAGGAGTGGATTCTGAGCACTTGGCAGGAGTTGGTTTTTCACTCAGTGTTCATATTGAAGTAAAAAAGGGGACGTTTTAACTGCTTTTCAGTAAGAGAGACGATCTCATGGGTATTTTTGAGTTGGACAAGTAGAGCAGTAGGGCCTGTTTTTTCCTAGCACATCATAGCACTGAAACGCCTTCCATGATACTTTTATGTTGCCCTGTAAAATCATCAAAAAACATGCAGTGTATTGTGATTGTTCATTACTTCATTACATTATATCATCACATTGGACGTTTGAAAAGAGCATTAGAAATGCGTTAAAACCCAGTAAATTCAGTTTTCAGAGGCTTTATTGAATCTACTATTGAATTGAATCTACGGCTTTAAACGTCCAATAAGCAGGAAGTCAGGTGAATGGAAATCAAACACTGGCTTCACGGTGTCAATTGGAAATCTATGGTGCGTGATGAAAGCCAAACATTTTGGGAACGGAGTGTTATTTGAACAGGATTGTCTTGTCACTGTCTACCCAAGAGTGACTGAAGGAGCCATAAGCTTCAGCTGTTGGTTGAGTCACTGTTGATTAGCACAGGTTCTTACAGCATTGAGTTTTTAAATGGAGGTGTTCAGAGAATGGTTTGGAACCGGGGAACCAGCAGAGAACCCTTGTTAACATTTGAACAATTAAATTAAGTTATTAGTGGTGCTTGCCCAGTCAGGCATCATTGTTATTAGTCATACTAGAAGTGTATCTGTGCTTCTATTTTTAGATTGAAAATGGCAAAATTATAAACTAAAAATGTCAAATAATAAACTTGGAGATGAAAGCCTGTGAGCATAAATGCAAGAGACATCAAAGATATGATGGAGACTTTGGTCTGAGTACTTTAATTATGACCAGTAAGCAAACACATAGCAATATGCCAAAAACCACTCATCTTCACAGTGATGCCCCAGGAATCGCCACCCATAACAAACTAACATTTTGGAGACGGCTTTTTAAAGGCAAGCATCATTTATGTGGTTTAACATTTTTAAATGGTTATCATTGTGAAAATGAACGAAGTGAAACATAAAAAAAATTTGATGTGAAATAAAAATGTGAGAACATTGTGAAAAAGTCTCCAAAGAAAGTATGTCTTGGTATTAAACATGCACCTGCTGTCTTTTGATGTCTTTTTAGAAAATGAAGACTTTCTAATTAATTTAGCAAAGCTAAAAGTGCCTGGCATGGCTTTGTAAGTACAATCCATCTGAAAAGACCTGTTGTACTCATGCTGTTGTCTTTCTGCAGGACAGTGTGATTGACAGTTCCCTCAGTGATGTGTGCGTGGTGAAGCCTGCCGATTGGCCACAAGGGCAGCAGGCTGTCACTCTTAGGTGTCCCCATGGCGACAAGGCCAGGAGGGCAGTGAGACAGCTTGACAGGATGTTGCTGAGGCTGCAGACAGAACTGAGGGCCAGAAGAATAGAGCAGTCCACCCTCACACTCACCTCACAGGTAATGACCGGTCAGTAGATAAGATCCACCAGCATGAGTGCCGACAGAAAGGCTTAAACTTATAATAAGTCACTGCAAAACTTCAGTTCATTCCAGTGCTGAAGTTCAAGCTCTGTCAGTTTTGGTACTTAAGATGCTGACAGTGTAGCTTAGAGCATCACGAAAACAAGAATCTCTATAAACTGCCTCACGATTTCATGTGGGCTGTGTTCTAAATTCTAGAACACACCTTCTATAGCAACATCCTAAATTATGTGAAACCTCATAACTGTGGAATGCTTTACATAAACAAAATTGTGCTTTTATAAACTAGGCTACTCATTTCCGGCTCACATTGAATGAGTTTAAGATGTAGCTAATAATTGTATGCTAAAAAATTAATTAAATTCATAGCACATATTATAAAAATGTTTTTAACCATCGATTTTCAGTTTCTAATCAATTACATTTAAAATATCTGTCATCTTTGTCTGCGATTTCTTTTTTTCTCTGACCTTAACGCATTGCATTCTGGGATTTCCAGATACTGCAATACAGTTTTAGAGTTTGGTTTTGGGCAGCATAATCATTTTGGAACAGCCCTCACCTTGGGACACGCTTATGATGCCATAAAATGCTGCCTACATAGTTTTGGATCAGGAACGTTTATCACTTCATCCTTCTTTGCTACTTTGTTTCTTTTCTACACCACTTTTTAATCCTTTTTTTAGTCTTCTCTGTGTTTTCCAGTTTCTCTTGAAAACATGTTTCTTCATTGTGTTTTATTACCTTTGTTCAAAGGTAATTTTAACAGACTTTGTTTTAATATTCTCATAAAGAGACAAAATAGAGCTAAAATTTCATAAAAACTAGGTCATCTTATCACTGTGTTTTGTTATTGGCTGAATAAATTATACCTCAGTGCATGAAAGTCCAATGTGGTGGGTCTGAGGGATAATTAAATGGTCTTTGTGATACACAAATAGATAGACCCCCATACACACAGACACATTCAAGGTACAGCTACAGATCTAAGCTATTATGACTAATGTCTGCCTGTCAAGGTTTAACTTGGTCTCAGTCTGAATGTCTGAGACTTTTTTTTTGTCTGAGACGATTTGTGTTGCAAAAGAACACTTTAAACTTAGGCTTGTGTTAAAATGTAATCTAACGCAGTACGTCTCTCTTTGATATTAGTATACATTTGATGTTTGATCAGTATTTCAGTCTGTTACAATTCTCTCAGACTTACTCTTGTTCTCATTAGGGGCGTCGTCAGGGGGTCTCCAAGCTCTCTGATAGGCAGAGAATGGAAGTGGAAGAGAAGGTTGCAGGCTATTTGGAAGGCCTACGTCTCACGAACGCGTCCACAGTCACATCAAGAGGCTTCTTACTGTGTCTTCAGGATTCACAACCCAAAAAGCCTTCTCACAGGATCCAGACAGAAGACCCTGGCCTAACAGTGGCAGCTGAGAAGATTCAGGCATCGCTGGCTTTGAGAGAGTTAAGGGCCAGAGAAGCAATACTGCAATGGGAACTGGAACGTTTAAGGCAAAACATGAGAGCTGAAATCCAAAGACTGGCCGGTGTGTTGGAGGGGGTGGTTCTCATCCCACCAATCAAGAGACAGAGATACTTGCATGAAGTTGTTCCTAAACAAGCCCCTAGATAATGGACATATACAGCTGCCCAGGAATCCTGTCCTGTCTATTTATTCATGAACTTTCTACATCGTATTTGTATGTCATGTTTTGTGTTTAATGCATAGATCAAAAAGATTAAGTTTAATTTGAATACTGAAGCACATTAAACCGCGCTTTAAAAACAACTCTAACGACTGAAGCGAATAAGCTGACCTCTGTGTTCAAGCTTTGTGCAGGAGGAAATTGAAGACGTTTTAAGTAATTTTTTTAATGCCTTCCTTTTCTTGAGAGGAAAACAGCCTTCAGTTTCCAAAGTAGGTCATTCTTCCTGTTGTTGTCCAAACCGTAAAAGTTAGGATTGAAGAAAAATCAAACCCCAATAATTAATAGCAACTTTTGCACCCCTCAGAGAATCGAACACAGTCTGCCCTCAGCAACTCATCATATGAGAAGATTCCACCTTTTAATGCTGAGTCTGCTACTGCCAGCCAATACCAATGTGGTCTCAATTACATTTGGAAAGCTGTAAACAAGCTAGGTGTGCCAGATAACATGAGCTGTTGGTGAACTAAAGCAGCTGGCACAGATGACAGTATTAGCTGATTAGGAAAGTCATTTCCAACACCAATTTTCATTAGGATTATTTTCAGAAATCCTAATCTGGGAGCTGTATGGAGCATGACGAGTTATAAAAGGATTTTCTCTCCATTACCTTCGGCCTTCTTATCTAGGCCAGATTTGCTGTTTACAACTGGGGGAACGCGAATGCAGACACAGCGGATCCATTTTCCTGATTTATGATATGCATTATAAATTAACTGACGCTCGTGTAGCTGAAATTTAAGGGTATGTTTGTGCTATTGTTGAGAGGGTCAGCCAATGTCAGCTGGAGCTGGAGTGGGTGGATAAGTTCCTGCAATTTTTATGTATATTTAAATAACTAGCCATTTTTTACATACTGTTATAAATGTTGCATATTTATTCCTCCCACAATCCCTTGTGGATATAGACTGTGACCCCCTGATGCAAACTGTGACCCCCTGATGCATATAGCACACAAAACAAGCTTTGTTCTGATTGGCTGATTTTATACTTGGCACAGGGACACCCACAACATTATTTGTATAACTTATTTTTGACAGCACTCTGTTATTGAGGCGTAATGCATTTCATTATAATCTGTTTTAAGATAAATAGCAGGTAAAAACAAAATGAACTGTGATTGCTTGATTAACATGCAAATCAAAGAGTCTTGCCTCTTATTTGCAGACTTGGCCAAAATAAGCAGTAATATGGAGTAAGTTATGTACCATGTACTTAAGTTGTTTTTGAAGGGCACATGGTTGCAAAGCAGCTGTACACATGTATCCAAGGATTTTTACAGTGAGAAAAATGTGGAAAAGTTCTAAAATTAGTAAATAACAATAATTTACCTCAGTTGTACATATCCAGTAAATCTGGCTAAATGCAGACAATTTAAGCAGTTCACATCTAATCACTTTTGAGACTGGGTTCCATGTGCATTATTCACCATTTGGATGTAAATGTGGTTCCACTCCTTATGCAAATTAATTTTATGATGATGAAATGAAGTTTGTAATAGTTCTAAATGGGCCAGACTCCCCATACCCATTTTATAATTCATAGCTCTTATCAAAGAAACACATCTGTGTCGGGTGGCACAAATGCTGTGTGTATGAGCACTCAACGCTGCAGATGCCACCATACTGCAGATGCTTGCTGCAGATGTATGTAAAACGCTTACAGTCTCACAGATCTACAGCTGTGCTGTCTATTAGAGCCCAAAATGTGTTGTGGACAGCTTGTTGCCTCTATAGTCTTCACAGTGAGAAGCCTAATTCAGTCGTTCTCTGGAGGTTCAAAGTCATTCTTCCAGTTGCATACATCCAAGCCAGTCCCAACACTGCAAGTTCTTCCTCTCATTACAAAACACCAGCATCCATCTGGGAATGAACATAGTCCCACAAATGGGAGCCCCCCAGCATGGAGCAGACAGCCAGTCACCGTTTCCTAAGCCACTGCGCCTAATAGATGACGACAGGGTCTGCGCGGTACGACTGCACACGCCGCTGCCTCTGATTTAGACAGAAGGCCATTAGAGAAGCCTGTTGTCGTGGCGATGGCTCTGGAAGGTATTCAGCTGGAAAGGAGAAAAAATGAGGAAGCGCAGGCCATCCCTCACAGAGGCAGCGCAGGCGCGCTTTACCCTTGAGGACCCTGATGTACAACAGGCCAGGCTAAGTACCCACACAGCAGAACTAGCGAACGTTTTGCATGAATTCTCCTGGTATATATCTTTTTTAATTAGCTTCGTCCTGTCCTTTGTCTTTTGTCCCAGGTGGGTGGCAGAGGGGCGAGGGGCAAGACTTCCAACACTCGGAGAACCTGATTGGCGTACGCAAGCGGGAGATCCATCGGACTAATTAATGAAGCAGAAGTCACGATGTTTGGCACACAAGGATGGCACCTCGCTTTTATCTGCTTTCAAAGGTGTAACAGCACAAAAGCAGTCTAACCGTCAGTACCAGATGTAGTGACAGCCGAAAAAAGAAGAGTTTACTGCAGGCGGAGAGTTTGAAGCCCTCATAAAACATGGAATACATCAGGCTCCACGGCTCAGGGACATAATGCAGATAAAAGGGCACTTCAGGAAAGAAAAATGTTTATGAGTTCATCAAATACAGGAGCAGGTAGCCTGATTTATAAAGAGTTTTTGCTTTATTGGAAGCCTTTTCTTGGTATTTCACTGAAATCTGGTTCCAGAATTTTTACGAAATAGATGAAATTTAAAAGCATAAAGATATCACATTTTATTTAATAGTGTCATCCAAGTTCACAGCTATAGTCAAGCCTTTAAACAGCTTAAGAAACTGACTGCGTGAGGTACATTATTGAAGCACGGGCCAATAAAATGTTAAGACAGAGAGAATGAGAAATGAACACCTCAGGGTTCAACAGGGATAGTGAGCATTGAGATTTGCAAAGAATGTATTTATATGTATTTGATTCAAACCCAATTCAACATATGTCTATATTGAAGCAGTACATTTTGTATGGCAGCCACATTGTGTAAATCCTCACTAAAGTAATAGGACTGAATGCGTTATACTGATGGAAAGGAATAGGTTAATAAAAATGCATTCTTGAGATTTTGTTGTGACTTGGTTTTAATAAATTGAAGATATTTGCAAATGTATAGCTTTTGTTGTTTTGGTAATATTACCAAGTAAAAACTGGGTTTCATGTGCCTCATACTAGAAGCAGTACATACATCAAAAGAAACCGGAACACAAATTTATACAGGGCTAAACAACAGTCCCTGAGAGAGAACTTTGCCTCCTCATTTCAGAAATACAGCACATGCCGCAGGTTAGCTAGATATTCTTCATTGATCCCAGAGGGGAAATTTACTCACAGAACTCTCTTTATAAAGGTCAGCATTATGTCCATTAATAAGTTTCAGCAAGATTTTAAACTTTACAGCAGAACTTTAAAACTGACTGCAAAGTCAATGATGCAATAGAAAATATATGGGGCGCCCAAACTGGGCCAAATATTTTTCTCATCATTATATTTGTATCTTGTTCCATTAAAAAGTAAGTATGTGTGCTCTCATCATTTATTGAGCACCTTATTTAAGACCCACAAACTGTTTAATACTAATGCATTTTCAGTAAATGAATTGGCATCCAGTCGCTTTATTAAAATTCAGAATGAGTTTGAAGAATAATTCTGATAATTTGAATTTCAACAGCTGAAAATGGACACTGGCCAGCACAGTGTTGCAGCAAATTGGACCTGTATCCCATTTGACTCATTTCTAGAGTAATTATCCAAGAGACTCTTTAGTCCATCAATGGGGACCTCAGTAACAAAGCAATTATACAGAATAGACTAATGTGATTTTGCATCTATAATACAGAGAGAAACTGATAAAACAGTGAGATCTCACCCCAGGGCACATCAATGGCAAATACGAGAGCATATGTCTGTGATAGTGCCACGGAGCAGATAGCACAGACTCTGAGCACTAAATCAATAGCCGTCACAATCGCTGGAGGATTTACGGCCCTCTATTAATCCCTCCTGTAGCTTCTCAGCAATCCTCAGACTAAAGCAGTTGAGCATGAAGGACCGATCACATTAAGCCCAGTATTTGGCCTGGAGAGATAATGCATACAGACGAGAGCAGCCGATTGCTGAAGATCAACAGTATAGATACCTGTATAGGACTTTTTCAGTCAAGTTAGGCCACTGGGGGGCCATCATAGGATCTTTAGTATTTCTGATATACTATAAATTCCTGATATCCTATGTATTCCATTATGGCTGGTGTCATTTACAAATAATGCATTCACTCTTGTTATGTGTCACTAAACACTCATGCAAAACTTTGTACAACATTTTTAACTGTGAAAAATAAAATTACTGGCTTAATTTGAAACTTAATAAAAAATAAAGTACTGCAGTATGTGCTTTGGCTTTGGAGAGATTTATGGTTCAGTGACATTTTATACAATATTTGTGATAATAAATGTATTTTTAGTTGTTTGTATCAGGAAAGAGGTGCCTTAGGGCGAAATGTGATTATACAGTAGAGTCTCTGTGGTGTATCGCTAGAGTTTTCTGAAAACTGTCAGAACAGAGTAAATGTTCCTCATACATACAGCAGAACAGGGAGAATCTGACAATATCTTCACTAAAGCAGCTGTCAGCAGAACAAACAAGTGCATGTCATTGAACAGACCTTGTTCATACCTGTTCTTAGACAGACATGGTAAATTCACTCAATAGTCTTATTGGAAACGCACTAGGAAGCTATTTGCAGTCATGTCACATGGCTCACATTTTCCTGATTGGGCATAAAAAATAATCTCCAAAACTGTTGGTCAGGATTAACCTTCGCCTCGCAATGCCTCGCAAAGCCAATTGGCTCTTTTAGCTATAAATCATAATTACAGCCCCCACAAAGTGTTTTTATTTCTGCGTTTCATCTCTTCTTACAATATCTGTGGTATTGCTTAGGGATCTTTTCCTGAAGCAAAACCTGAGAGAAAGATTGTTGCTTTCACATCAGCAGGCATGTTAATTTAAACTCTCTTCCAACCAATCATGATGCATATGGGTAATGCAATATATAAGTCTGTGCAATATGAGTATATTTTTATACCTTATAGCTCCTTAATGTGCAATATGTCTGTGCGCTGTATTATTTCAGTATTCTACAGTGTGTTTTGGCTGCTTATCATTGCCACTGACTAAAGCCTCTTAGCAGATTCCCTGTGGCCATGCGGACAGCCTTTACTCTGATATATACAGCAATAAACAGCACCCGACATGCTCCCTCAACCCCACTAGCCCTCATTGGCTGAACTTCCTCTATATCGTCTGCAAACACCCACCCTAAACCATCATAAATACCAATAAATATGTCAATAAAGACGCTGTGTTCATAGGGGAAAGCTTCAGCCCTTATGCTGTATGTCTGAGAGAATCTACTTACATTCTCTGTCTTTTTATATGTTTCTACACCACCTACAAAGCCACCCCCATTAGCACACACTGATATTTACAGAGCCTTTATAATGGGCCTACCTGTATATGGCATATTAGCATTTAAGCTTATTTTTAAATGTGAAAATGTCACATCAAATGCAATGAATATGAAAACACACACACACACATATATATATAACTCATATAAGCTTTGTTTTAAAACCCCAAACACTTGCTGTCTTTTGTTACACAACAGAGTTGGTTTAGTAACAACGTGTGAACGCCTAGGAGCACACTTGGCAAATTCCACAATTTGACAGGCACACGAGCCGTTCATTACACAGGACTGGGATATGATCCAGATCAATTCTCCGCTGACGTTGTGTGTTCACACTGTATTATTCCGGTTGAACAGTAGGAATAACAGCCTCATCTATCACATATTCCAGCAGATTTTGTGTAAAATCAAAAACAAGGTACTGAAAAAGGCAAAACAATCTGCATAGGCGTTACACAGCACCCTAATTTTAGACTGTTAGTTATATGTATTGAAATGCAATTTTCACACAATATGTACATTCATGCATGTAAAATTCCAAAACAACTTGTGAATTGTTTACTTGTTAATAAACCCCTTTATTTAAGAACAACTTGTGAATTTTTTACATGAACTCAGCATCTGCATTCACTGATAATCCAACTCTAACCTTGGCCTAACTAGTTACATGCTCCACCATTAGAAAGGTTCATGGGTCTATAGGACTGTTAAAATTTGCATGAGGTCAATACAACACTGGGGATTGAATCCAGTACCTCAGTCATGCAAAGCATGTATTCTGCCACTGAACATCCACACTTATATAACTGTAAAGACAAGAATTCAAGGCTGGCTTGATTTTCATTGAAGTCATTAAAGCCTTAGAGGAAGTCTCTCATGAATAGCATCTGATCACTGCTCTGTGTTTCCTGAGCGGGTTATTCAAACCTGATACATAGTTCTTCAAACACCAGCACCAGAGGACTCAGGACTCGGACCGTCAGAACCATTCTCTGCAGGAACCAGCATGAAGACACCAAAAACATAACGTTCCAATACTGTACATCACTGTATATCTCAGAAATAAAGATAAGGAGAAAAGTATTTATCCTTTGGGGGTAGGTTTAAATTTTCCACCGCCAAGGTTTCAAGCTTCTATTATCATAGTGAATTCCAATTAACATAAAAATTGATTTGGATTTTAATTTGCAAGATTTAATTAAATGGTTGGCAATGAGCTGGTCAGAGACTTTTTTCTGTGCTGACTGAAAAAAACGCAATTCTGTACAATGGATTACATCCGTGTACATCACTATAATGTGTTAAACAGAGCTGAGAGTACTACACTGTTTCTGTTAGCTAAGCAAAACATGCTTTAAATTGTTTTGCTACAGACACAAATATGCATCTACAGCTTGCCAGTCAAAACAGAACAAACCGAGACCCAGGAGAAAGAGTATTTTTTTACTCAGAAATGGGTAAATGTTTAAAGTTTAATGGGCGATCTGTATTTCCTACCCATCAGCTGAAATCTTTCACAAATGCTGAGGTACGGCATATATCTGCCACAGAGCTCATTTAGAGCCCTGCCGCTGTTCAGCAGTTTTTCTGCTATCTCTGACAGTGTGGGAGATCCAGCTGAATTTATTTGCTTTCTTTTACATACTTGGTATGATGAATACACCATTATATGGTATTTTTCTCCCAAAAAGTACAAAGTAATGCTTAAAAGAGTTCAATAATGTGGGACTATTAATCATTCAGAAGAGAACAGGTGGCTGTTTCTGCTTGCACACACACACACACACACACACACACACACACAACTATATCTCTGTAATTTGTTAAAGATATAGTTTTAATATTGTTTATATGTGGTGTTTTTAATATGCTTTATGATAAACCATGTGCAAGTTCATCGATGAGTATGTTTTCCTTGCAGTCTACCAAAGACAGACTCAAAATTGTAGTTTAAAAATACACAGTTTTAGTCACAGACAACCAGTCACATCAAGAAGTGGTTCAGGTAATACAAGCTGCTATAATTAAGTGAAGGCAGGGCCTAATTTGCATATTCATAAACTAAATAAAGCAAAGATGTAGAGTCATATTGAAGCTATTTTAAGGCATGAAAGCATTTTCTCAGGAAAAAATGCCACCTTCATGATTAAAGATGAGTTGTATGAGATATAATTATTAACTACAGGGGGACTTAAATGACAAAATCAACTAAATGAACTCACATGCAGTCTGACCATCTCTGCCCTGTCACATGACCACAGAGAAAGGCAAAGCTACACTGGCCATAAGATAAGACTGTCCATTTCCAGTGAGGCTGGCCATCTCATGGGCTAGTTGTCAAACTAATGTGAATTTGCAAAGCAAATAAATGTGTGTGGGGGGGGGGGGGATGTTTCAACCTCCTCAGGCCTGTTTAAGCTGCAGCCGTGGGTTCTGGCAGGCATGCTAACCGCACTGGGCATTTCTGTGCAATCCACTTTAGCTTTCATGCTTCCCAGTAGTTTAATGGAATTGCGCCCACAGTAAGTTCAGCCCTCATCACACTTCTGCTGCTTTCTGTCTGCACATGAGTCTTCTCATCTGCAAGCCAAGCTTAGTGTTTAATGGGCTTAATATTAATAGCACCAGCAGGTCAAACACATATTAATTAGTTAGATTTATATAGCCCTGCTCTCACACTTTACATAGTAAGTGGGGGAATCTGGACGATTCAACGGCAGCAAACTGTCGTGAGCCAGAACACCCACCAGTTATTAGTGTTAATGAAGCAAGGTGACATAACAAATATGTATATGGTTATATATATTCCGTTATATATTGTATATGCAGTGTATATGTGTACGTGTATATGTATAGTTTTGTTCTTGTCATGCAACTGCTTTTATTACACTCAAATCTTTAGGGAAATACAATTCTTAAACGTATACATCAAGCCTCTAACCGCTCTAAATAAATAGATAAACCAAGTGGAATGAGCCAAGCTGTTTGATTTTCAATTAATTATACTTGCAGGGCAATTTAAATGTGCCATTATTTTTTATTTAGAAGTCTTTTCCATTAGCAGAAAACCACAGGGGAAGAGGAGCTATCCTGAGAGACATACCTCCAGTGAATTTTGATTCCATGCTTGCCTTCACTTATAAACATCCTCGTGTGCCCGACGCTACCAGTTAATGAAGCTTTGTGGAATCAAAGGGCTTGATTCACAAAATTAAGCCGCAGTGATGCTCTGAGGGGGACACAATACCAGCCCATGGAAAGACACCTGTTATTGTGACCGATTGAAATGATTGAAATGCTAATTGAAACTTCATGCGAGGTGCATAATTAGCATAACTAAATGCCCACAGAAATCATGTAAAGATGGAAGCCAGGTTTGAAACAACCTTTAGTTTCTTTCAAAATCTTTCAATGTCCTAATTGGTTTGTGAAATTTTGGTAACAGAGAGCTTCTGTGTGATTAATCGTATGTCTGTTTTGTCCATCTCACCTTGGTTTAGAGCGGATCAGTCCCATTTAAAATAATTAAAAAATGACTGCATGTTTAAAGTCCAAAGTCTATAATGAGTAAAAAGAAATGCATAAAAATTGTTATAAATTATCCACAGCAGTAGTCAGTGAACTTTTTTCCCCTTTATATAATATTTAAATAATATCCTGAGACCTGCTGACCAGTGAGTGGTGTGTGTGTTGACAGAAATGTTAAGTACAAACTTAACATGCAGAATCATGATGCCATGATGGTGTAACATGCATTCTGGGAAGACAAGACTTCACAACAAGGGCATTTTGACTGTTGGGTCCTCAAAAGTAATCTTGACCCTGATGCAACACAGGTGAAGGTGATGGTGGAGAGGATTAAAAACAAATGATTCTCTCAATTTTTTTCTCTTTTAATAGGATTCACCTCCACACCACTAACCCATGGAGTGATTCTCCAAATGCAATGTCAATGTAATTTCACCTCCGTGACCGCACTTGAACCAAAGAACTGCTTGAGAAACGTTTTTACACCTTTAACAATGTGGGCACAGATGGCCATGCATCAAAATGGTTCTGCTATGAACGAGGGGTGTGGCTAATTGGAAAGCTGTCAAGTGGAATTTAGTGGAAGGCTTTTAAGAGCTTTATTAACGGAACTAAATTAACAATTTACTTAATAAAAGTAGCCCACATAGTTTCAAGATAGTATAGGATCAATGCTGTCATGTGTTAATGAGTTACATCTGTCATTGTCAACAAACCTACAACATAGTGGATTAAATAATGATAATGTAGAATGATGCACCTGTTTCCCATTCATTAAAGGAAATGCACATAAAGAGGGCATGGCAACAGCTAAATAACCTTCATCTGCTTTTAACCAATCATGATGTCATGGAGCATTTTGTGTAGCACATCATCAAATAAATTATGGAGCCACAGTTTTAACTATGAGAACCTAAACTGAGCCGTATTATCTGTGGGCTTCTTATAATTTATTCAAATTCCATTTAATACAAAAAACTTGGTTTAATGAATCATTTTAAACATTTCATTACCTGGCAGCGTGATCAGCTAGTTAAATCTATTGTGAATAATTGCATCTGTAAAATACTTACAATAAACATGAATGTATATACATACGAGTCAGAGGGGTGAATAAATGTGAGTTTTCCTTAAGAATTAAATGTGCTAAATCACAGTGTGCTAAATCACATTTTCGATAGCCTAAAAAAACTAGCATTGTTTAACAGCTTCCAAAGCACACTTCAACAAATGAACCCTTAGCTGTAATCTCTCCCATAGCTCTTGAACAGAGATTGGCATCAGAACAACAGTGCTGCTGAGATCTCTGTCTGCCCAAGGGTGACTTTTGTAGGTCTCTTAAATGTGGTCTGGCACCAAACCCAGAACTGTGGTGCATTCCCAAACAGTGGGGCATGCGCTGAATGCATCAGGATATCCTAATGACTGTAAAGTAAGCTCTGTTTCCTGTGAGACTTTGGGGGGGATGGGGTGGGGGGTAATTACAGGCACACAGCCCCCATCATTAGCCCCTACAATACTTCATGCATCTGTTCTTCCCAAAACAAGCATTCGCTAAGGCTCTGACAGCTTTAACCATGTGTGTTCTAAGCAGCATTCTGCTTTTCTTTTTAGCATGTCTTCCCACAAGGTTAGCATGTTTTATTCAGGGCTCTTATCAGAATCCAGTTTAAGAATGTAAACGCTCTAAACACAATGAAGTGAATTGAACCTATTTAAAGACCATACCAGTTCTCCTGAAATTTATTCATTTGGCAGATGCTTTTATCGAAAGCAACTTACTATTAATTCAAGGATGTATATTTATTTTGTTATCAGTACTTGTGTTTCCTGATCGATCCCACAACCTTTGCGCTGCTAACGCAATGCTCTACCAGTTGAGCTACAGGAACACAGCCTTTTGATTTGAGTTTCTTGAGAGCACAAGCTGAGAAGTGTTTTAAAACTATTGCGTTAACACAGTCATGCAATGTTGTCCTTCAGGCTTGAGGTTTAAATTTGCACTTTTCAGTGCTTTGTAAGAGATATAAAATGACAACAGAAATGAGATGCTACTGTATTCTATGTATGGATGCATTGTATAACCTGAGGCTGTCAGCAGATTAAAAATTAATCACTCTTAATCACCAGCAGTTAACACGATTAATCTCATCTGTCTATAAATATTTGTATTTCTAAATGGAACTTAATAACTTTGACAGGCTTTTTCTTCTTCTGTAACAAAATATAACAATAAACATCATCATTAATATTACATTACAAAAATATTGTAGCGTTTCACACACATGAATGGAGGGTTAGCGTAACAACTAAATTAGATCAATTTCAGTAGATCAAATTAAGCCCACTTTGTAAAAAAAAAAAGGAAACACATTTCGTCCACTTACAGATCTAAGTTTTGCCCTTTTAAAATGTTGCTTCATGCTATTAATGTAAGAACAGTTTAAGTGCTTCTGCTGTAGTGGAGGGGGTCCACCGGTGGTCCGCTAATGCATCAGTGCACCTTTTACACAGGCCCACCTTCATTCCCTGCAATTCTAACTTTTCAGAGCATAGAGGTCTAACTGATGTTTCTTTTTCCATGTTTGGAACTGTGACAGAAGGACAAATGATCTTATTATTATGTAAATTGCACCGCTATCTCCTCTCGGTAAAAGCAATGGCATGCGCTCGGAGCAAAGAAATGGTCCGCAGACTGCCTGTGCTAGCTGCTCCATCTCAGCCGAGTCACGCATGCGAAGAGACCCTCGCTGAGAGCTCGCTGCGGGGGTCCGCCTGGCACAGCAAACACGCCGTGCACGCTCAGTCTCGCAATCCTTCTAATTCACAAGCAAGAGAATTGAGCGAGTCAGAAATAGTACATGAAATAAACAGGCCCATCTACAGCATACGTACCGTGACAGAAATGAATGGGTAACTATGACACTCCAATTAAAAGAGGAAGGCTGCACTGGTGAGTTTGACTAGCTGAGAAACAGGGTAAAGTGTGACTGTAATCAACTGCCTTATTGGAGTTAATGTGAATAATTCTCTGCTTGGAAAGTACCCAGAGCTCCCAGAAGATCAGAACATCAGTGGCCGCTCTGTGCCAGTACCAGAGATGAAAACAAACACACCCACTGAAGAAGTGAAAAAAACAACAATTACAGGCCGATATCAAAGTAACTCACTTGCATGATGCTGCTCAAATGCCGCTCTTCTGTTCATAAAAGTTGGTTTGTGAAGCTTCTTTCGTTTTGTTAAACAAATGAGTCTTTTTTAGACCTGAAGTCCTCTCAGTGCATTCATTGGTCGCTTACACCTGTCCAATTAGAACGAGCGCTGACTGGCTTCTCAGTCAGATTGCTACACTCGAGAAATTGATCCCTTTTCACAGAGGAAAGAGGAACTATTGCAGCCAAAAGTTATTTAGTTCCTTTGATATTTTGATGGATTTGTGACTCTGTGGGTTGTCGGTTAATTCACAGAGTACACAAATAGTTCAGCAACAGACAAAATATCAAAGGAACCAAATAACTTTGCAGCAATAGTTCATGTTTGGAACATCTGCTTTCTCATGCACTCCAGAGAAATAGGCCTATCCCACTTAAACAATGAATGCAGAGCACTGTAATTATAGCAGCTTCAGCACACAGCACTCCAGCATACTTTGAACTGCCTCATAACAAATATATTCCTAACAAATTACTGTTATGCTTTCATTGGGAAACTTCAATGAATGTGTTTTTGACTGATGCTAAATAGGGCTGACTCATATAGCATTGCATACACATTATTGTATATAAATTAGACTTATGTCTTCTTTAAACCTGGTGCGATTAATGTGACGCCATCACTGCCCAAGAAAACAAGATGTTTGAGATGATTGTAAATTACATTTGATATGTTATTAGAGATGATATTTAATTTATAAGAGATGTTTACAGGATGTTTATTCTCTGTTATTTTCTGAACAAATGATCAGCAAGAAGTTAATAACAAGGCTTATATGATCGCTCACGGTAGACTGTGGTTTTAGGACTCAGAAGTGTTTGCAAGTGTTACATGCAAATCGCTTTCAGAGTTATTTTTTTGTGGACTTCATGTGGTGTTACCTGCTTTGCATAATTCCTTTAGTGAATCGTGTACTAAAACCATGTATACAGAATGCGCATATAACTGCACCAGCAGCGGTGGGATGGCGGGGGGACATTTGCACACATAAAGAAGGAGCTACCTGAGCAGCCAAACGGGCTCATATTCTCTGTGTCCCAATTCAGAGGTTGCATCCTTTAAAAACTGCATTCCAGAACCGAGGTGCCTTCAAAACATCACTACAGAATGAATTATGCAAACCACATCCAATCACACCAAAGATCTCACTATCAAACAGACATTTAATCAGGGTAATATAAAGGTGAACACAACCTCCCATCTCTGGTAGATAGATGACATCCATGCAGGAAGCTTCAGATTGAAGCTACAGTACAGTATGTTTTCTTCTCATCTCAAAACAAATTTCCAGAGAATTCTTGCCTTAGTTTGTAAAGGCAAACTTTGCATGTATTCCCTGTTACACAATCCAACATTTCATTGCTTTATTTTGCAACATCCTTTAAGATCTATGAAGACAGTGACCCTGGTGAACTTACAGTTAAAATAATTAACAGTTACAATAGGTTGACTTTTTAGCATTTGTCTTTTACATGTATACATTTTGCAGATGCTTTTATCCAAAGCAACTTACAGTACATTCAAGTTATGCATTTTTACCAGTACATGTGTTTCCTGGGAATCAAAACCACAACCTTTGCGCTGCTAACGCAATGTTCTGCCAACTGAGCTATACAGGAGCTTTGTGGTCGACTCTCTTTTTTAAGCATTGAAACTTATTTACTTGAAATGTATTTACTTGGTCACTTAATTGTTTAGCAATTAAACATTAACAAAAACATTAACAAAAACTAACCTTCTTTAACAAACTGAACCCTGTGGCATGATTCTACCACCATTATACCTCCTTGTAGCTGTGGTGTTTTTTTTAAGGCAGATTTTGATGTGAGCCAAACATCCCTTTAAAATTTGATTAAAAAGCTCTGCTGGTCTCATCTGGCCATAAAATCTTTTCCCACACTGCAGCTGGGAAGCTACATTACTGTAAAATTAATTCAGAGTTTAACTGCTTTGAAATTTACATTTCAGTTATAATTATATTAGTGTGTAAGATTTGTAATTCAATAAACACTGAGAGAACTTGAACAGCATCTGTTTTGTGGGGCTATAAAGAAGCCTTTGATAACCTGCAATGCCTCAGGTTAAATAAATATTAACACTAATATTATTTTGCTGTATGTTTAATATATCAGGGGTTTTGTAAGTTTAATTACATGGCATGTACAAGAATTCAGACAGAGCAATTAGGCTTGAGTAAATGGGGCTCATTTGATACCTGATGGCATCTTGCCTGGCTTCATATTAAATTAAATGTAAGTAGTCTGTAGATGTAATAGCATGCTGTCTGTAGCAGTATGGAACACTAAAATCAATAGAGCTCATCTAGCATTAGTGGGGCTATAAAAGGTCAGTTCTAAAGAGAAGAGATGGAAGTGGGTTAATAGCATGTGCAGGGTTTATGAGATGTGGGCGTGGCTAACATTTAAGGGGAGGGGCTAATGAGAAAGTAAGCTGTGCAAAGCAGAAACTAGGGCTATTTTATTTTTATGTAGCAGACACTCTTATCCCAAGCATATGTTCCATGTACAGTATCTATGTAGAGTATGTTTTTTATTCTAATGATGTAAAATGTGTTGAACGTTGTATCCCACAATGCAATGCACTTGACCTTCCATTTCCACTGTGACAAATGAACCAGAAATATTTGCAGCCACAATCTGTGACTAATTAGAAAAATATCTATATTCAAAAATGAAAACTAATGAGGCTGAGAGAATGTAGCATATCACAGTTAAATGAAATGTTTTTGCTAAATGCCTATAAGCATATTTTATCAGCGTATACTCCCAACCACACACACAGACACACACAAACACACACAGACAGACTAAGACAAATTTAAAAAACATCCAATATGAATTCTCATTACCTGAATATGGTAATATAATGTACACATTTCTTCATATATCAACACAAAGGAACAAGAAGCCACATAAACATAAGCACGTTGATAATGAGCGTCACGTAAAGTAGGGCTGGATAAATTGAGTATGAGGCGTATCCAAGGCCATCTGCATACATCCCAGCATGCCAAGAAAAACTGGAACTGCTCAGCTGCAATGCAATGACTTATATTAACATCAGACACTGCTGTGCTCAGAGCTCTATCAGGGCAATCCTGACCATCACTATATATACATGATATATATATTGTATATATACATGATATATATACTGTGTGTGTATATATATATATATATATATATACAGACATATTTATAGATTATATTAATATACAACATTTAGTCCTGTGCTTTAACATGACTGACCGAGTGCTGGAATTTACTATAACAGCGCTAATCATTGCTATTTGCATGCCACTATTCATATCACACAACTTGTCTGTGTATATAATGTTCCAGAGTCTATGATCACTGAGGAATTGCTACCTTTCACTATTCCATCATGTTTCCATTATGTAAACACAGTTATACCATCCAGTCATAATTAATAAAGTACCTGAGTTTGACCAGAAGTTATTTCTGAAAGCCTCTTTCACCCTTTAATAGAAATACTTCATTTAATTACAACACAAGTTTAAAAGGTACTTTATAATAATGGCTCTTCTGTCACTATCTCAACCCACAAGTCAATCACTGGAGCACAAAAGAGGGAGGGACGGCTCTGCTGTTTATATTTAAACCACCGCGGCTCTAAGCCCTGATTAAAAAATTGCTCAAACTGTGCATAATGAGTGTCTGGAGCAGACAAAGAGAAAGACAAGCACAAATGGAGAAAGAAAGAGTGGAAGAGAGAGACTTGTGACACTTCACAAGAAATCTAACCATCAGTCATGTTTCATGATGTCACAGACCAGAGTACATAATGTGTATAATTATAATCAAGTGTGACAGGCCCACACATGAGTGAGTTTAGAAGAGTTTTATTTAGTAGGTTCCTCTGATCTGTCAAGATTCATCTCCATGGATTTACTGAACTGATATAAATCTCATCAGCTTTTATGAGTACGTTCACAATAGCCCAACAAAGTGCTTAAACTGTTTGGCGGCGGTGGGCAGATTGCAGCCACTCACTGTGTACTTTAATAAAAGCAATTTGAAGACAACATTAATTCATTTATAACTGATTGCAGATTGAAGGCAAATGCGCAATACAATTGAAAGTTAATCAGAACTTCTGTTAGGAGTGAATGGGTTGAGGCCTTAATATGGTTATAAGTATTTGCTCAACTTATTAAGTGAATGTTAAAGGGAATAACTTTTGCACGAGATACCAAAACGTTCTTGATATTTAAATGTATTAAAGGCACGTTGTATAATATCTTGAAGAACAGGTGGTCATGTACAGCATTAGTAAAATGTTTTTAATAAACTACTTTTAGAAAGCACAACCATGTCCCTTTAAGAAAGACCTAAACTCTGGTTAAATTACAGTACAAAGTCTCCAGCACTCTGACTTGCATAAGGCCGTGAAATCCAACTAGACAATGTGAAAAACATTAGCAAGGAACTCTATTAATTTGAGTCTATTAATGCTGTCTTACCCGTGGGTGGTGCACAAGGTAACGTCTCATGCTGCTAAAGTGTCATTAATGTAAAACAGCGCTTTTATTTTCCTCAGATACATTTGACTTCAGTGCTAGAATGAATGAATGTGTCAAACCCAACTTCTCTGCTGTTTCTACACCGTCAGTCACTGCACAATGACTAGCACTTATCTATGCCGACCACACACTGCATTTACTGTCTAATTCATTGGAATTTGTGAAAGTAGTTTTACTGCCTGTGTTTGATAATGAAGAATCAGTTGCCTTATTAACAGGGTTTATTTTTCACAGTGGCCAGTCTGTAAAATTCACCAAAGGCAAAAAAAAATGACAAAGACAATCAGAAAAGCACCATTAAAGGGGTGCATATGGTTGATGGTCTATATTCAAAGTAATTTGAAATTATAGATTATAATCATAGATTGTTTGAGTCACGACACATTGTTTGAGTCATGAAAAATGTAATTTCACACAGGCATGGTTAGTAATTGATTTTAATACAGTGGTCTGATGTACAGTAGTCTGATCTAACATTTAGTCATATTTTTATAATTTTCATATTAATATATATTTTATATTAATATAGATTTTAATCTTTTATATCTTGTGGCTTTATCTTAAACTTGTCTGAAATATTTGTGGATTACGATCAATAATGCCTAGTCAGGTCATGTTTATTTGTCTAGTGTTTCGAAGCAGCTTTATGGAAAATAATGCCTTAATGTCTTGAGTCTCCGGTGAGTAAGAAAGTGACTGAGAGGAAAACAAACATAAGATGTAGATAGCAGAAAGGAAAAAAAACTTGAGAGAAACAAGAGTTTGCTAGAGGAGCCCATCTTCCTCTGTCATTATAATCACTGTGTTTATTAAATAAAGTAATAGATGTAAGAAAAGTGAGGCAATGTTTAAACTGGAAAGATAAGGATTAGTGGTGTTATGGGATGGGAATAACAATAGTGTAGGTAAGGTAAGAGGGAGATAGAGGCTTGTCTACTGTGTGTGTGTGTGTGTGTGTGCGCGTGTGCATGTGTGTGTGTGTGTCAGTATATCACACACACAAACACTGGTGGGATTTATGACTGCTGCAGAATCATGGGGTGAGAAATATACCCCTGCACAAAAGCCTCCAAACGCTCACCTGGGAGCAAACAATAAATTACTTATAACAGATATAGGCGAGATGCCAGAGATTTACTGCATTTATGGTTTTATTTGTCGAGACCGGACTCTTGCTGGGTGACATTTACAGGATTTTGGTAACAGTTAGAGCTGGACCTCTGCACTAACCCTGGGGAGCGTTCAGTCTTGTTTATATAACAGCCCTTAGTGTTTTATATATACATACATATATTCTTTATATAATGATCAATAATATGAACAGAGAGAGCACAAATATATATATATATATATATATATACATATATATATATATACACATATACATTTACAATATATATATACATTTACTGTATATTATATTATATACTATATATGCACTGTACATATAGATGTGTTCTCACAAACACACACTGTCCTGTTGTCTGAGCTTGTGAGAGATGTAGATACAGTCTTCATCCGTGGACAGAATTTAGATGACAAGTTTGTCTTAGTGGCAAGCTGTGAAACAATGTCACCACAGCAAGCAAAAGAACCTTCACACTGTTCTTCTGAAATGACACAGATGTTTTCTCTGTCAGGAAAGATTACAGTTTATTGCATGACAGCTTATTAACCAACCTCCACTGCCTGGGTGATTTTAAACATCTCTTTAAAAGAGATTAATAGAGAGTTATTGACAATCACCAGCAAATAGCTTACAGACTTACATACCGCAGGGCTGGAAACAGTCAGTAACATGTGGCTCAGTGTGTTTACCTTGATAGTCGCTTGTTAAACCCTCACCAGACACAGAAGGCATATTTCAGAGATGTAATGTATACACAGAAAGAGTGTAAACAGAAATGAAAACACGAAGCAGGTTTGTTTGTTGAAAGAGAGTTTTGGAGAGAAGTACGGATCTGAATTGCTGTTTGTGCTGCTTCATTTTGATTCCCAAATATTTGTTTGTGACCTCCTACGTTTCCTTGACATTGTTCAATAACTGTGAAGTCTCCCAGCTGCTCCCCACAGATAAAAGGCTTTTGTGTTGTTTGCCTCTATTACTGGCGGCCGTTTGTGTTGGCATGCCAAGTTCTCTTCTCTCACCGGTGATGAGGAGTGACAGTATGATTGAATAACATTCATCCATCGAGGTGGGCATCACAATCCTGTCTTCGGTTCTTGGGATCTGACCAATGGCTGTGAGGGACTTACAGGTCTTTGCACAGGTGGAATGTTTTAAAAAAGTCAATTTCACTGTATTTTCTCAATGCCATCTTCCTCGTGGTGGTAATGATGAAGCTGCCCTGATTCAGAGGAAGAACTGGGGCAGGAGCCTGAGGCAGGTGTCCTGAAAGGTTTTTTCGGAAGATTCAAACAAGGAAAAATGGGGAAAGGAAGAGAAATGGAACATTATTAAGGAAAACAATATAGATCTGCATCACTGAAACATGAGCTGTGTGGATGACAGTGTCAGGTTTATAGTATAGAACAGATACATATTGAATGATTTTGCCACATTTTTGCACTGTGACTGACATTTGGAGGTTATAAATAATTTCTTCAATCACAATTCACATTTTAATGTAAACTCAAACTCTATTTAAAATTTTATGAAGACTCTTTATGAAGACTACTTTAAAACTACAGGTTTATCTTTAAATACCTTAACTGATAAGTGCATATTAAACACACAATTTATGGAGCTTAAACAGAGATGTTTTGTGAGTTTTCATTGAGATCGACAGGAAATCAGCAGTGTTGATAAGTGAGGTTAAAGGTCAGATTATGCATTACCAGAAAAGACTATTTGACTGGAGCGCTGTAGCTAAAGCAGCTCAATGAAGTGTGAGGGCACAAGGGATGCAGAGCTTGGTGTTAAATCTTCCTCAAAATCTCTGCTAGTAGAGTCAAATAAGAATATGTAAATCAGTGCAGCAAATGAAGGCCAAGCCAAAAGTTCAAATGTGTTTGTCTGTGTGTGTGTGAGGAAACTTCTAAATGACAGTCTCACCTCCATCCATAATGGAATTTTAATATAAGCAAAGACGTGTGATTCACAGCTCAGTTAATACTGTTGCAGGACAATCACGCATCCCATTCAGTCCCAGTGTCCCTCAGCACAGCTGCTGATCATGTGACCGCTCTGAGGCACGTGATGGGCAGTACAAACGCTCTGTTTGTTTGTTTGCTATGATTCCCAATTTGCTGCATGAAATCTCAGGCAGGTTATCCTTTAGCATAGCAGCTAATCGATCACACAAAATGCAGAAACACATTTTACACCATCACAGACTAGAACACTCACATATAACCAGGTTATCATCCGGCTTTTGTGGTGCTGAGGCAAGCCAGACACACTGGAGGCTCATTAACTTAATTACCCATCATGCCTCATTAATCCACTGCACTGGTTTCTAGTCTCTTTTTCGCATGTCAGGGATTTCCCACACTACACACACACACACACACACAGAAAAAGTGCAAATCATGTTTGTCAGTGGTGGAGATGCATTCATTTGTGTCAAATCTAAAAAAATGTAATTTTATTAATCTGGTTTAAAATATATATTTTTTTAAAGTAGGAATCATTAAAATAAATTGGGCCTTATTAAACTGAATTTCCAAACTTGACAATCTGGATTCAAACTCCTGTACCTGTGGCTGGACAAACAAGTTTTGTGTCAGTTCATATCAACAAAATAATATGTGTCTGAAAAGCATCTAGAAGTTGCATCAGGTTTGATATTATTGACAGCAGGTGTCATTTGTTTCTCACAGACATTTGAGAGAGAGGTTTTCACAGCTGTTATATGAGGATTTGGAATGCAATAAATATAGGGACTGTTTTCATAGCGTTTTCAGTTATTTTTTCAACCTTGTTTACTTGATTTTCAGTGTCAATAAAACAACATTGTGAACATTTTGCATTTAAGTTTCTGAGAAGGAAAGTCAGGATAAGTTTGAATAAATTATAAATCTGTCATTATTTGTGGCTGGTGAAATAATGTTAATTTTTAGGGACCCTATCCCTTGAAATCATACTTAAGAAGTTAAGAATACTTCTAATACTTCTCTTAAGAAGTATTAAATAAACACTGAAGTGGAGCCAAGCAAAATTTCTACACAAAATGAATACTTAATACACTTGTTGAAAAGTATGTAATATTATGCACATTTTCCTTGCAAGAAACCCTGTTAGCAGCTCACATAAATGTGCAGTGAAAAAATAGCTGTTTGTGTTTTGGCAGCTGGTTCATTCAAAGCCATAGTGTTCAGCCTGGGCAAATGACCCAACCTCCGGGGTGCCCGGGTAATGACAGAGCAGTTTGTAAGGCAACCAGTGACAGCTGGATGCGTCCCGGCGAGGCGTGTTCGGCCCTGAGCTCGTACGTCTTTCTCAGGACCTGTGAGCTGACGGGAACACAGCTCTGAACAAGTGCTGTATGGTTCTGCCAGAGACAGGAAGTCAGGAAAGACAAGAAGTGAAAGGAAACTGTCTTGCTGTCTGCAGTTCTGCTGCAGCGTGGTGGAGACGTGTCTCTTGTGGCTGAAGGTGACACTTAAAAACTCAAGAATGAGAAACGCAAATTCAGTTGAACAAAATGTCATCTTTGTCAAAATACACAGCGTTGTGCTGTGGGCATTTAAATGAAGTCATTATTTCAGAGAGGAAACTCCTCCTTTCTATGCAAATTATGCTT
>JBAJNP010001974.1:11550-53175 GCA_036877545.1 Yasuhikotakia modesta | reverse complement strand
TCGGTGAGGACTATGGTGGTGCCATGGCAACTAGCCAGCTCCTGTGACACCTATGACCTCACCACCCCAGCAGCGGTGATGTCATCCTCCCCAGGGTCGTGTGTGTGTGTGTGTGGGTGTTTGTGGGTCAGTGATGTCACACTATATATTTAGTGTATGTAACTAGTTAGTTCATTAAAAACACATAATGTAGTTGATACAGCTAATAAGTTAAACTCAGTGTGACTTGTGTTCAAACTTTGGTTTCTGTTCGGTTGCTGTGTACTGCGTTCAGTTGCTGCAGTACATGCAGGAAATGCGCTACTGCATTGCAGTATGTGATGTGAATATTTAGTGTTGTGAAGACTGAGGTGGATTTATGCAGCTGGTTCAAGGTCAGATTTATTGTGGATTAATCACCCTATAATGGTCTCAGGATGTTATGAATCTGTAGATCAGTTTGTTATAGCAGAACTCTGTGTGTTATGGGAATGTTATGGCTGTGATTTATACATTAATCACCTGTGTGTTTTGTGCCCACAGGGAATCATTCAGAAAATTGTGGACATTCATAAAGTCAAACACGTGGCTTGTTTCGGGCTGCGTCTCACTCACGTCCCGTCGGGTGACATCCACTGGCTCCACCCTGATATGGGCGTGTCCCACGTCAGGGAGAAATACGAACAGAACCGCCCTCAGGATGAGTGGAGGTAAATGATTCTTCATGTTCGTCTGAGAGTTTTGTGCTTGAAAAACTTCAGTGATCAAAGACTGTGTGAGCGACTGTTTTCTCACCAGGTGAAATCTCATTGGTCCAGAATTCCACCTCACATAACTAAATTACAACAGAACTGTTCTGATTGGCTGTAATTTTGTTGTGGCGTATGTAATTATTTTTCTTTTAGATTTGTATCAATGAAACAGACAGGTTTGCACAGACAACCACTATTTAAATTGTTAAAATGTTCACTATTTAAACTTAAAATGCAAACACGATTTTAGTGAAGCTTTCAACAGGCAAACATTAGCTGCATTGTGTCTGTATGGAACAGGCGTATATGTCTGTGTTTTAAATGCAAATTTTAGCCTTGACTCCCTTGACATGGGCGGAAGGCTGATAAAACTCCCATTGCCGTGGAGATTCTCTCAGCAATTGTGGTTTTGCGGCAGGACAGATTATTGTATTCACACACCCCTGTATTGGCGCTGGTGCACAGAACGGTTGTTCTTTTAGAATCTGTGAACCACAAATTACATGTGTGATGAAGAGTTTATGGGCTTGACTCATTGTCTGTCTTTGAGTTATTGCCCCCACAGATGGCATTTTTATCTTTACCCACAATGCACCTCCACCAGCGCCATCAGCCAGCTGCAGCCTCCGTTCACCTGACGCTATTGGCTTAAAAACACAATGATGTTGCTGTGTTTCAAACTGTGTTTAGCTAGAGTCCTCACAAATCCGTAGCAACTTTGGAAAAGTGATTTTATGCCCCAGCAGCCTGTTTTTGCTCCAATATAAACCTTGTGAAGCCATTCAAACAGTTTAGAAAGTCATTTTTATGAACTGTGTATTTTGACAGATGCTGTGTTGTGTGTATCTTTTGATTATAGACAGGCAAAATTCTCCCAAATCCAGAATTAATGGAATAGTTCACACATATAAAGTTATTTCATAACAGGTTCTTTAATATCGGTGTTCTCTGTTGTCACAGATTTTTCTGTGCAAAATCTTTTGGCAAATACTCCGATTACTCCAACTGTGACATTTCACTAAGATTTATGTCTCTCCTTGATGCTGTGATGCGGTTTAATTTTGTTGTAATGACACATTCCTAGAAACTGTTTCTCGACTGCTGCTTTTGTGTTAGGAAATACCAGAAGCTGTTCTGTAATTCTCTGAGAGAATATTTTGTCTGTGGTTGACGCTGACACACAGAGAATGAATGAAACATCAGACCGGCTGCTGTCAGAGCGAGTCACGAATGCTGATGTCAGCAATCAGAGATCCTGAGGTCTCCCAGCCATCAGGGAATGTCTAAGGTTTCTATTCAAAACGCTCTCAAAGTTATCAAAAGACGTTCTTGCAGAGATGAGATGATCTAGTTTCTCCATTGAGGTTCTTTGATGTTCCTCACAGTCTGATGTGATTAATGATCTCCTCAGCTGTGACTCTTTGTCTGTTCAGAAGATGACCTCATTTCCTGCGACCTGTAGTTACCTGCCCTCTGGAACTGTGATTTCATAACATCCTGAATTTATTTGCTTTCCATTTTGCATACTGTACTATCTGTCCCTGTAATATTTAATTAAAATATAATATCTTTCTTGTCTTTTTTCAGATTTTGATTAAAGATTATGATGGTACATGGTTTTTAAAATAATGATGTGCACAGATAAATTATAATGAATACTGCAGTAACTGTATAGTAATTTTTGATTTCATGCTGACTGTAAAGACGGTATGAGTTAATATACTGAGAGAATAGTCACTTCACAGCTAGAGTTGACAGTGATTCATGTTTTGTCACATTGATGGATGTCAGCATTGAATGTTTCATCGGCACACATATTCCTGTAGCTGCTCAGCTGTGTGTTTTGAATGATAAATCTTGTGTTTTTGTTTGGTGAGTGTTTGTGTGAAGGTGAAGTATTGTGTGTCCTTTGGCCATGTTTATGCGTCCTGATTGGTTTACATTTTGTTGACACTGGCTGTATGAATGTGTCTTTGCAGAACATATATAAACATGATCTGTGATTTTCAGCCATTGTCTGATTTTCTGTGTGTGTGTGTGTGTGTTATGGTTTCATCATTAATCGTGACTTAAAATAGAGCAGCAGGTGCTGTACTTGTATTTTAAGTACCTGCTGTGACTGCACTTATTTACCTCTCTCTCTCTCTCTCTCTCTCTCTCTTTCAGGTATGAGTTGAGGGTCCGTTACCTGCCCAAGGGTTTCCTGAATCAGTTCACTGAAGACAAACCAACACTGAACTATTTTTACCAGCAGGTGTGTTTAGGTTTCTTACAGCACTTTTCTGCAGGTGCTCTGATGAGGTGTGTGTGTGTTTCTGAGTGTGTGTCTTTGAGTGTGTGTGTGCCTTTGTGTGTGTCTGTGAGTGTGTGTGGCTATGTGTGTGTCTGTGTGTGTGTCTGTGACTATATGTATGTGTGTGTGGCTATGTGTATGTCTCTGAGTATGCGTGTGTCTGTGAGTGTGTGTCTCTGAGTGTGTGAGTGTGTGTTTAAAGTAGGTCAGCAGGTTTGTGGTGCACAGCGTTAGCTTGATTTAGTGACTGTCCTCCACAGCATCTAAGCGGGAGTGGAGATATCCCACAATCCTCAGCAGCGTCTCTGCTGACAGGAGAATCATGAATCAGTTTATCAGGAGGACAATAGAAGGAGGTTGAGGATGAAGTTGGATGTTTTGAATGATTTAGTGTGTGTGTTTGTGTGTGTGAGAACAGCTGAACACCTGCTGCTGTTTCCCTGCGTTAAACTGCAAACATCTGCTGCCTACAAACAACCTGATCTCAGTCACACACCAGCCATGAATCACAGTCTCTCTCTCTCTCCAGTCTCTCTCCTACTCGCTCTCTCTTTCTCTCGTCCTCCCTCGCTCGCTCCCTTAAGTTCACTCCCATGCTTTCTCAGTCTCTGCCCTACTCACTTTCTCTCTTCCTTATTCCCTCACTCTCCCTTTCTCTTGCCCTCCCTCCCTCCCTCCCTCACTCACTCACTCACATGAGGCTCACTCCCTTCCTCTCTCTCTCTCTCTCTCTCCTACTCTGCCTCCTTTCTCTCTCACTTTCTCCCCCTTCTCTCTCTCTTTCTCTCTCTCTCTCTCTTTGTCTCTCTCTCATGTCAGTGTACATGCATCAAGCATAATAATGTCCATTATTAATAGGTTCTGTTTCAGTGTTTGTTTATAACGTTGGTGGTTGTTTGTTCAGGTGAAGAATGATTACATGCTGGAGATGGCAGATCAGGTGGAGCAGGAGTTTGCGCTGAAGCTGGGCTGCCTGGAGATCAGGTTCCTTCTCATTTACGTTCATGCATTTATCTGAAGAGACATTCCAGGTGTATTTTATCAGCATGCGTTCCCTGGGGATTGAACCCAGAACCTTTGGTGCTCTACCGGTTGAGCTACAGGAATGTCAGCTGAACCTGAAGAGAAGCTTGTGTTGATACATGTTTTTGTCTTTACAGGAGGTTCTACAGAGAGATGCTGGGCAACGCGCTGGATAAAAAATCCAACTACGAACTCTTAGAGTGAGTATCTGTACATTTGCTGCAGCACCATTAGCATTTCAGAGTTATTGTAAAGTTTGCCCTTTGTTCTCTCTCTCACACACACACACACACGCCTCTTTTCTCTGAAGGCTGTGACACACACGTGTGTGTATTTGTTCTGGGTCATTCCACGCAGTCGCCTGCAGTCGCTCGGCCCCTTGGGGGGCGGGCCGGGGCGGAGAGCGCACACCAATCACAAAACAACTCTGATCTGAGTGACAGCTCTTCAGACCCGAGCTGCAGGGAACCGACCTGACCTCAGAAACATCACAACACTTCAGCAATCATGTCACGTGCTCACATTTCTGTCAGCTGTTTGGAATCAGAAATAATGTTAATAATGTGTGTGAGGGTTTTGAGGTTCATAAACACAGGTGAATTGTTCTGGCGAGGCACCGTGAGGTTAAAGCTAAGTGAGGCATGAGCTAATGCACGTTTTATTAACATTAAATAATGAAACAATGATGAGGAATCGCTGAGGTTTATGAGGCTGTAAATCCTGCATCGAGGGAGAGAGAGAGAGAGAGGGGGGCTGTCTTTCCCTGAAAGGTCATTTTATGAAAAGGCCTTTTCAGAATTGATTTCCAGTGAAGTTTTCGTCATTGTTCTTTGAGAGATGATGACGTCATTGCGTTTATGCTGAAATCTTCTTGTCTGTTGTTTACAGGAAAGATGTTGGACTCAGGCGTTTTTTCCCCAAAAGTTTATTGGAGTCTGTGAAGGTGAGCGGATGCTTCCTGGAGAAAATACACCTGCACACACACACACACACACACACAAGTTAAACTGGGTGTTGCTAGAGTGTTGCTAATGTCTTCTGAGCACTTGTTAGCGCAGTGCTATGCTAGTTACTAGGGGGTTCCTGTTAGGTTTGGTGGTTTCTGTGGTGTTGTCGTATGAGCAATATAAGCAACATTTGTCTTACAAGACACTACATATAGTCTGTTACTGATAAAAGAACAGATGAAGAAAAAAACTCAACTCGTATAAAAGACCACATGGACATAATAAACTGAAGCATGTTAAAAGTGTGTGTGTGAGCGTGAGTGTGTGTGCGCACGTGTTTGAGCGTGTGTCTATGGGCACGGGCGCAGCTGGGATAAGAATAGATTTGGCGATTCAAACACACACACACCCCTGCAGACAGATGCTCAGTAAAAAGTGGGGTTGTCCTTTGACCTTGGGGTCATTTGTATACATGTGTGTGTGTGTATGTATGTGTGTGGGTGTGTTTTACTACCCCAGATATCCCCCTGCCCCCAATTCAATCACACACACACAGTTTATCCTCAGATCCTCTGCCGAGGTTTTCCATCCGAAGACGGTTTGGCACAGATATTTTGAGAGCTGTTCATTTAGGCAGATTATAACGTTTAATCCACGGGATTCCTAGAAAACGTTGTTTTTAAGAATGAAAATCTTTCCAGCTGCTGTTTGAGTGTTAGAAACACAGCATGACCATCTGCCAAAGAGCCACAGACACACATCACATTCAGCTGTGATACAACTCACATACAACACATCACATGTGATTTTGTAATAACGTTGCATCTGTAGCTTTCATATTAAAAGGGGTTGTTACAGCAATAATTCACCAATAGTCATCATTTACTCAACATGTGTCTTTCTGAATCAGTGAGTTCTGAGGAACTCGGACCTACTGAGAAAAAATATGATGTTTCCAAGCTGCTTTTTAAAAGTTCATTTCATGTTTTAATACAGATTCTATGCTGCAATTTGTAACATTCGCCTCTCTACTGCCGCCTCTGTTTGAAACATGTAATTGCAGTTTATCACTGACGTGTCCTGGGAACTCGAACCGACTGCTCAAATGATAAATTATTATTATAACCTGACCATTGTGAATTAAATAAAGATACTGTTTTAATCTGTTATTTGCTTATTTAAGTAGTTATTTATGAAAATAAGTTTAGTTGTTTTTAGACTAATATGGGGTGAATACTGACATAGTAATGAGTTTTTTCAGAGAAGAAATTTGTTATGTATTGTAATAAAAAAGCTGTGAATCGTGATTCATGCCAGGATTTTAGGGGCACATTGTTGAAGATAAAGAAAGTCTCCATCTGTCAGACCCTTCCCATAATTCCTCCACAGATGTAAGGCCAGATACCGCGTGGCATTTCCTGTCAGGACGGGTGGAGTGTCCCTCTGATGTGAACGCTTGCATGTTCCAGCCGCTCTGATATAATCTGTGTGTACTGTTCTCTGCCTACCCATAATGCCTTTCAGTGTGCCATTAGTTCACACATGTGGCCAGTTACTACATGTGTCTTGCCTTTGCTCAGCTGGAAAAATCCATGAGTAGCAGAGATCATGTGCAAACATACTTATAAACATGTAGGGAGACACTTCATGTATTTCTGTTTAATAGAAAGCTGTGATATGTAATTATGGGTGTGTGATATGATTGACATCAGATGGTGATTATCAATCTGTGCAATAATTAACAGTTTCATTATAGGTGATTCTGTTCTGCCATATAAATATTGTCTCGCTTGAGCATAATTAATGGATAAAGAGAAACTATTAAGTTAAAGCTTTTTTAAGCAAAAAAACTGCAATGTTTGCCTGGTGGATGTTAAATAAACCAAAAATCCCATAAATGTTCATTAAAGAGGACAGCATAAAAGTACACTGGCAACACCTTAGCAACTGCATAGCAACCCCCTGACAACTGCATAGCAACTCCCTGGTAACCGCAGCACAATAGAATCTACAGTAGAGTTCTACACAAGTATTCATCTTCAATCTTCATCTTCAATCTATTTTATGTAGTTCATTTTGTGCAGTTTATTCTAATTTTATTTCTTTATTTCACATAGAGTTGTACAGCAGTCCAGAGCTGTGGTTGTAATTGAATAATTGCCTTTTACCAAGTTGCGCTTGTGTTTTTAGTGAGTGTTTGAGGTTTAATGCTGCTTTCTCTCCCTCAGGCTAAAACTCTGAGGAAACAGATCCAGCAAACATTTAAGCAGTTTGCCAACCTGAACGACGAGCAGTGCATACTGAAGTTTTTTGAGATCCTGGCACCGGTGTACAGATACGATAAAGAGTGTTTTCGCTGCGCTCTGGGGGTACGTGAGTAACTCCAGTCACTGGCCTCTGCTGTCCCCCGCTGGACAGTTTATGAGTTACAGTCACTGGGGCAAAACTCACTGTAGCAAACAAGTTGAAAATAGTTACCGTAGAGATTTGAGAAGCAGCATTTTATTTACTAGCTAAAAAACTATTTGTATTCATAGTTCTCTCTCTCTTCTCTCTCTCTCTCTCTTCTCTCTCTCTCTCTCTCTCTCTTTCAGTCGAGTTGGGTGATATCAGTGGATCTTGCTATTGGACCAGAAGAAGGGATCAGTTATCTGACGGACAAGGGTTCAACAGTGAGAGATATTAATGTTTATACACATTAAGTGTGTGTGTTTGAAAGATGTGTGTGTTTGAAAGATGTGTGTGTGTGTGTGTTTGAAGGATGTGTGTGTGTTTGAAAGATATGTGTGTGTGTATGTGTGTGTGTATCATAAGATGATCATGATTATGATCTCTGCTCTCTTGCAGCCAACACACCTGGCAAACTTCACGCAGGTGCAGAGCATCCAGTACTCATGTGTGGAGGAGAAGGAGAGGAAAGGTGTGTTACAGCTGGACGTAGCCGGAGCTGCTGAGGTAACACACTTTAGTTCTGCTTTTTAGTCAGTGGTTGGTGTATGTGTGTGTACATATAGAACATTGGGGCGTGTCTTCAGCTGTATGTGGGTGTGTCAGAGAGCAGTGAAAGGGTTTTGGGGGTGTGTCTTTAGTCATGTGGAGTTATTGTGTGTCAGTGCAGCTGGTCTCAGTAGAGATGTTGAAGTATTTTGACGTCACCCTTGTGATAATGGATCATTGTGAGTCTCTCTCTCTCGCTCCACTCGCAGCCTCTCACAATCAGCACCCCAAACCTCACCACTGCTGAAAACATGGCTGATCTCATCGACGGCTACTGTCGGCTGCTCAACGCTGTCAGCCAGTCCTTCATCATCAGACCTCAGAAAGGTGAGTCTTCCTCGCAGCGATGCATTGTGGGATGTTTCAGGTAGCAAAGCAGGGAGTTTGTGAAAAATGTCTTCGCTGTTCTTACTAATGTGCTCAACAGACACAGATGTGTAAATATCCACATCATGTTTCACACCTAAACTAAAAAAAGACAATGTTTTGCATAAATGTTTTAAATGTTTCAATTACATGCTTTTAATTAAAAATGGTAAAAAGTAAATACATAATGGTTGTGAAAATATACTTTTTGAAAAAAGAATTATGAAAAATATAGTGTCTAATTTTTGCCGCTTTATTTAGTAATGAAAACGTTTTTTTAGGGAAAAAATATGCTCACTATTTTTGAGTTTTCAGTCCATTTCAGTTTGTTGTGTTTGATGTGATTTCTTGTTCCTGATTCAGAAAGTGATGCTATGTGTTTTTCTCTCCAACAGAGGGTGAGAGAGCTCTTCCCTCCATCCCAAAGTAAGTCCTGAATTTTTTTAATGTCTTTAATTTAATGCTTGGACCATTTTAACCCAGCATGGGACTGAACAAAACTGATCAACTGATGCTTCTATGTGTTTTTATGTGGTGGCGTGATATGATTTGTAAACATGAATGAAAGGATTATTTAGTTTGTTAATAAAATTGTTGCCCTATAGGCTTGCCAACAATGAGAAACGACTTGAGGGAATTCGAGCCGGCGTTCGAGCTATTTCTGTGTCAGGTAATTCCTCCATCACAGCTAATCTGATTTATCCACGTTATAGGACTGATATCATTGTATTTACAAAGAGGAAATCACCCTATAGATAAATGTAAAGGATTCTGTAAGGTTATCTCTACATATAACAATAAACCCTCTTTGCCAGTTCATTTAAAGCTAGGGTAGGCAATTTCGGAGAGGCTAGCAATAACAACCTAGCGTTGAAAGCCCTCCATTCAGAGTGCTCTGCTAAGCCACGCCTCCTTCAACACATGCAAAGAAATGACTATCCTGTCTTTAAATCCCATTGGACGATATTAAGCCACACCCGTTATTGTTTGTTTTCCCTTTGACTCTCAGCTATGTCAGATTACAGATGTGAAATTTTCACGTGGCTGTCGCAGATACGTGATGTCTTCAAGATGTCGGGCTGTTGTTGACATCTGCACACATTTAAAGGGCTGATGTGAGATGTTTCTCGCTCGGCTGTGTCTTAGGAGGAGCCGTATATTTACTGATGGTTTGGTTCACGTTTGGTGGTCCGTTTACATTTGAGATGTTCAGCCTAATTTATAAACATCACTTAGAGCAGGTCAGATGCTCAGGACCTGAGAGAGAACAGCTGTTACACACACACACACACACACACACACACAGTATTAGCAAAACAACTCAATGTTGTGTCGCTATTGTGCCTCTATAATAAAACACGAAACTGTCCGTTTGTGATGCTGAGGAGATTAGACAGGTTTCGTCTGAGGGCTGAAAGATGAACATGTTTGTTATTTTGTTCGTTTTTCTTCACTGAAGACTCACTGGCTCAGACGCCCACCAAAGCCGCTAAAGCCCGTCGCTTTCTCCTGCCGTTCGTTCTCTGTTCCCATGAGTCTCCTCCTAAGGGTACCTGCTGTGTGTGTGTGTGTGTGTGTGTGTGTCTAACACGCCTGCTTTTGCACTCAACACACGTTCCATAATACCACGTGTACATGTATGAAGTGTTTTATACAGCAGCTGTATATATATATATATACACACAAATATATAATATGTAGATTTAATATATAAAAAATACATTTACATAAAAAAAATATACCTTTACGTACACATGTATGCATGTGTGTGTGTGTATCTATCTATCTACCTATCTGTCTGTCTGTCTGTCTATCTATCTACATGCACATATTTTTATTCTAAATCTACATATTATATATATTTACATATACACTTATACGTTCCCTGTGAAAGTCCAGTACATAAACGTGTGGCAGAAGAACACGAGCAGAACCGAATCTCTCACATTCCTGCCACACGACTGACCCGGCGTAACCCTCACTAATGACTGCCAGCCTCACTGAACACCGGCTGCAGAGATGCTCTCACTTATGCGACCACAATAACACAACCATGAAGTCCTGTGTTCTGCTCTATTTATAAAGTAACCGCTGTCCTCCTTTCCTGTCTTTGCATGCTGTCATTGGACCTGAAGAAGATGCTAGTGGAGATGGTAAAGTTTGACTTACAACCTTCTCTTAAAAAATGACTTATTTCCTGTAACTAACTTTCTGCCGTGTGTGTGTGTAGTTTTGGATCCTGAGGGTGTAGATTGTAGCTTTGTGTAGATGTTGTTGTGTTGTGTAGATGCACTCTCTCTTTTTCTCTCTGCGTTCTTCAAAGGTGCATTTATGTGCACAAGTCAAACAACAGCGACCGTCCCTTAAAAAAAAAACACTGGAATTAAATCTGTTTTGCATGAAGGCGCAGAAAAAGAAAAGACACTTCCTTCCTCTTAGGCGTCTTGAGAACAACCGCAGAGCTGCTCTCTGATTGGCTGGTTGGACTGTCACAGCTGCTCTGTTATTGGTCAGTCAAAGAGAAATATATGCTACGCCTGCACAGATTCAGTTCAGAGAGTTTAAAAGAGAGAAGAGTTTGTGTGCGTGTGTGTGAGTTCTTTATTGAGTTATTTGGCTGCTTCAGAAACTGAGTTTCGGGCTGGGCCTAGTTTGTCTGTGGAAGGATATGTGTGTTTAGAGAAGTGCAGTGACCGCGTGGGCGTTATTTGGCCTGTGTGTGTGTGTGATACTGACCACTGCTGCTTTTTCTCTGCAGAAACAGACGACTACGCAGAGATCATAGATGAGGAAGATACATACACCATGCCCTCTAGTAAGTACCCTTGACTCTTGTGCTGTATATGAAGTGTGTGAGTGTGTGATTGTTGTCTTTTTTAGAGTGTCCCGGGATCAGAGGTTTCTGTCCAGATTTTTATGCTTTCAGAGACAAACTCTGATGCTTTTTTTCCATCTGGCTCCGGCAGTTTGTTGATGTGGCGGCAAATGAAATGTAAAGTATTCAGCTGAGATTCCAGAATATTCCGTCTGGCAGCTGATGTTCACGCTGGAAGTTTCTGTTTAAACTTTAGATGGCATATTTTACTTCATTGTAGATGAATCAGACTGTATATACACTGCAGAATTAAAGTGTGTTTGGATTGACTTAAAATCCAAACACTGCATCTAGTGGTGAAACTGATTTATAAATAAATGATAATTTTGTTAATTGTAAAAAAGCAAGACGTTTAGTCCTTTAGTTTGAAGGACCTGTTTCTATAAACAGTCTAAGTTTATAGCACATCTCCATTTAGGCTTATAAAAGTGTGTGAGTCAGTATGTCGTCTCAAAGTAACTCTCACGAGTGTGTGACTTACGTTACGTCTTTAGAAACACTGACATGATAATGAACTGTGTGTGTGTGTGTGTGTGTGTGTGAGAGAGAGAGAGGGGCTAATAATGAGATTTTTCAGTCTTTGCTTGAACTTTTGATTGAATCCAGCAGCTGTCAGTGGTTGTATATGGTCTCGTATGGTTGCATCGCTTCAAACACTTTGTTTCACAAAATACATTTTTGTCTTTTAGGGCTCATTTCCAATTCATTTTTTGTTGCTTTGAACTCCTCTCATACTGATTGTTACACACACGTTTACTTATCTATTTAAATGGGGATATTCCATAGACATCTATTGTTTTAATACACAGCTAGTTATAATATAAACTAACCCACTATAACTTTTTATAGCATTTTTACAAATCAAGCGTTTTTTAAAAGGGGGTTTTGCTTAGATTTGTCAGATTTTTGGGTACAAATTTGTCCCCAATATATGCTTAAACACAAACAAACACACACACAACAGCGCTGAACGTATCACGTGTCCAAACGTACAGAACAAATGTCTCTTCATCTTGACTCATCTTGTTTTTTCATTCTGTGCTTTTATTCTGTTCTAAACGTCGAATCTCTCACTTTTCTCTTTAACAACCAGCTGAGTGCTATGGATTAGATGCAGGTACTGTAACTCCACCCCTCTGTTATTCTATTGGCTGTCATTATTTCTGTTCAGTTTCTCTCTCCTGACGTCTGTTTGTCGGTTATGCCGTGAGCTGTGATGTAGTCAGCAGATTCCTCACTGTCACACGTGCTAATGCAGGTTTTTATGAAGAAGAATGAAAAGTAAGATGTTTTAAAACATTTAAACCGGTTTTGTAATTGTTAAAGGTAGGGTTGGCAATTTTGGAGAGGCTAGCAATAGCGAAATGGCTTTCAGATCCCGCCCTCCAATCAGAACGCTCTCCAAAGCCACGCCTCCTCCAATAGTGTGCGGAGGAATGCGCAAACTTAATTTGACAGGCAAGGCAAGCAATGATTGGACAAAGTGTTTGGACTTGCACAGAGATTTATATTTACATTAATGTGTTAAGACTATTTAGTGATGCTATCAGGATGTGAAATAACTCTTAAAAATGTGCCCTACCCTGCCTTTAAATGCTTGAGATGTATAGTTACAGTGATCATATAGTTTTATGACAACTAATTATTAATAATTGTCATTGTAACATTATTGAATATTGAAAACCTGCTCAAAACCTGCAGTAGACGTTAATACGCACAGATGAGGATAAAAACAGTAGAGTTTTTGTTTACTCATTTGTTTCTGTTTTATATTATTAGTGTATTAATAATATGTTTTTTCTTTTCATGTTGTTTTATCAGTGTTGTGTAAATATTGCATTCCTACATGGCTCTCCATATTATTTTACATGAGGGGAGTGTTTGTAAATTTAGCTGGCTGATATCAGATGCGATGAATCTCTTTCTCTGCGTTCAGCAGTTATTGTGATGAAGGTTTGTCGCCAGCTGTGTTTGTAGCATGTTCTGCGCTTTGAGAAGACCGCTAGCATGAAGATCAGGTTTTCGTAGGACGATTGAGGCTACTTCTCTGTAGGTTCTTGTGATGTTGTGTCTCAGGTTTGCCTGTGACGTGTGTTTATTTGTGTTTTCTGTTTATAGCTCAGGACTATGAAATCCAGCGGGACAGGATTGAGCTGGGGCGGTGCATCGGTGAGGGGCAGTTTGGAGATGTTCACCAAGGTGTCTACGCCAGTCCGGTATGCTCCAAAATTATTGGACTTGAACATAAACATCAACCGAATAAACATTTAATGGCGCTTTTAATAGATAGAGGGTAGGCAGTTTCACAGAGGCTAGCATTAGCTGTCAAACTAGGTTTTGGAGAACAAGCTAGTTTGTTTCCAGTTTTTTCATTTTTTGACTTGGGTGACGTTCTCTGTCTGACAGGAGAATCCGTCTCTATCTGTGGCCATCAAGACGTGTAAAAACTGCACATCTGACAGCGTCCGTGAGAAGTTTCTCCAAGAAGCTTGTGAGTGTGAGACACAACATTTTTAGGTTGTAGGAACATTTTCCCAACATTTCCATTAGGTATAATAACTTTAAAAATGTTTTAGAAACATTGGAGAGGTCTAGTGTTTAAACGTTTGTATGAACATTATCGCATGGTCTAAAAATAAATTTGACCAGTTTAAACATTTTTAGTTCTGCAGCTTTTTAAAGTGCTACACTAACATCTTAGTAACATTTTTGATGTCTGTAATATATAACGTTGTTAAATATCTATTAAAATTACTGTGAAAGCCTTTATGATAACTGATAGAACGTTGAGAGAACGTTAGCCGAATGTTCCCAGCTGGGATGTGACCTACAACACGTCAGAACTTTTCTGTGAGAATTTAATTTTAGCATCTTATGGAGGATAAATCAGATCTTTGCTTTGTACTTTATTTTAAGTTGCATATGAGGAAACCACAATTTCCACATTACACACCATTTTAGAGAAGTGAAATATGCAGAGTCAGAGTGTGTGTGATTTTATGTTAATTTATTTTTTATATTTGACAGTGACAATGAGGCAGTTTGACCATCCACACATCGTGAAGCTGATTGGAATCATCACGGAAAATCCAGTCTGGATTATCATGGAGCTCTGCACGCTTGGAGAGGTGAGCTGAGGTTTTATTTGATTGGCCGAGGTTTTGGACAATGGTCTGATTGGTCGATTGTATAACCTCACTCTATGATTGGCCCGTGTTTTAGATGCACATTTATAAAGGCTTAAGGCCTGTTCTGTCATCGATTTAAGCTCTGTAACTGTAGAAATTAGCATGTAGACTTACTTGTCTATTGTTTGTTTTAGTTGAGGTCCTTCTTGCAAGTTAGAAAGTACAACCTGGACCTGTCCACACTCATCCTCTTTGCTCACCAGTTGAGCACAGCGCTGGCCTACCTGGAGAGCAAACGTTTCGTGCACAGGTGACCATCACTGAACATCTGCACACATCTGTCTTCTCCGTGACCTTCTGATATTCTACTGACCTTTCATAAAATGAACAAGGGGTGACACCGATGTGTGTGGGATTGTTTTTCCACCATTGTGACCTTTGGTAAAAGTCACACACATCTATATTATACACCAGCATTGGACCAGTATGAATGTCATTATGGAAGCTAGTATGCAGATAGATGAACAAATGTGCGTGTGTTTTGTTTCACAGAGACATTGCTGCCCGGAATGTTTTAGTGTCCTCCACAGACTGTGTAAAACTCGGTGACTTCGGTTTATCCAGATATATGGAGGACAGTTCTTACTATAAGGGTAACAAAGACAAGACTGCTGTCTTACAAACCCATTTACAACCAATAGATAATATAACAGGGTGTCTTTATTTGAATTTTGAAGTTTTATTGAAGCTAGTTCAGCTAACAGACGTTTTTATTTTCAGCTTCTAAAGGGAAACTGCCAATCAAATGGATGGCTCCAGAATCTATAAACTTTCGTCGGTTTACCTCAGCGAGTGATGTCTGGATGTTTGGTGAGCGCTTGCTGTCTTAAACTAGGAACATAAACACCATAAAGTCTATTTAAATAACCTGTTTATCTCAGCGGATGTGGTCAGCTGGTGTTTATTTAAGGGTCTGATATGTGAATCTTCTCTCAGGCGTGTGTATGTGGGAGATTCTCATGTTCGGAATCAAGCCCTTCCAAGGCGTGAAGAACAATGATGTTATCGGGCGAATAGAGAACGGCGAGAGGTTGGCCATGCCGCCCAACTGCCCGCCCACCCTCTACAGCCTGATGACCAAATGCTGGGCGTACGACCCCAGTAAACGCCCGCGCTTCACCGAGCTCAAAACCCAACTCAGGTGAGTGTCAGATGAGTTCCTGCTGTCGTCACCAGTAATCTGGACCTCAATGGGTTTATCTTTTAGGGGGCCACTAGGGGTCCCTGTTGAGCTTTTGAAACGTGAACTCCAAAAGAAGGCAGGAGAGAAATATTTCAAAGTCTCCTCACATCTTTATAGCAAGTAAAGAGGTCTAAATATATTTACATAAATGTTCTGTGAAAAGCACAAGACCATAAAACACTCATCCAATCATTGCGTTCGGTCTGAATGCAATGATAGGACAACCTATTTGCTTGTCATACCTCCGTGCACCGGAGGAGGCATGGCTTTGACCATCGCTCCGCAAACGGAGCGTGAGACTTTAAACCCTTGGGACTTATTTGGTGACAGGAGGAATGCTGAAGAAATGAATGGAGACTGTGAGTCACAAATATTCTGCCTGTTTGTGTTTCACTGAGGAAAGTCACACAGGAGGGACAGTAAATGATAACTGAAACTGTTTCCCAACGTTTGTGTCTTGAATATCAATATTTATTATTTTCTGGCATTTTTTTTGGCAAGTCCAGTTTCCATTCTTCCA
Source organism: Yasuhikotakia modesta (assembly GCA_036877545.1). Classification (NCBI taxonomy): domain Eukaryota; kingdom Metazoa; phylum Chordata; class Actinopteri; order Cypriniformes; family Botiidae; genus Yasuhikotakia; species Yasuhikotakia modesta. Next base: position 37,052 of record JBAJNP010001974.1, on the reverse strand, counting down.
ACCAAGTGGACATAAACCAGACCGGTGATGTTATTGTTTATCCGTGGAAAATGTGCCTGTGGAAAATTATGAATGTTACTATGACGACAGGTGGAAAACTGGCTGATTATCTGAGATTAATGCTGGATTGATTTCAGTGATAATATTTCTCTCTCTCGCTCTCTCCAGCACTATCTTGGAGGAAGAAAAAGCACAACAGGAAGAGAGGTTTCGTATGGAGATGAGACGTCAGGTGACCGTCTCCTGGGATACTGGCAATTCGGATGAGGCCCCTCCTAAGGTGAGATCTTCACTGAACCACGACAACAAACGCCTTCTGAAGTCAATCAGTCATGCATGTTCTCCAGATACCTCATGTATGGACTGACCTCATCTGCTAACAAAAACAAAGTTCATTCCAGTAGTTGAACTATTTTTAACTCTGTCTGGCGATACAGTTCAGAAGCTCCTTATAAAGCAGCTCTGATGTTAATCTCACATCACAACAACACGTATCTTAAAGTAAATATCTGCTAGTTCAGTTCCAGTCCAGCAGAGAAACACAGAGTTATGTGAGAAGCGTTTGACAGGCAGCGTTTGATCATGAGATCACGTGTCCTTCTTCAGACCAGCTGATGTTTTCAACATCTGCCCCTTTCATGAAACGTATCATCCAGGGAGATCTGAGGCCGTCAGATGAGATCAGACTTCTGCACAATGTAAAAAACATTCCACTTGGAAACGGACGAGAAATTGCTGCAGTTTTCCTGTGTCAAGTTTCCTAATAAACTTTAGAGACTTTCAAAATGTCTGACGTTGAGAAGATTTTTGACCTTTAGTTGCTAATAAAGGACTTGACAGGGTCTTTTAAGGGAATGCATTGGTTTAATATGTACTTATTGGGTCTCACAGCCCAGCAGACCCGGTTATCCAAGCCCTCGATCCAGTGAAGGCTATTTCCCCAGCCCACAACATGGTGGTCAGCACAACCATTATCAGGTAGCAGAACTTCAGCCCATGCTGATATCTTCATGAACCATCATGGAGTGCTCATCTCATTACATCACTGTATGTTCTTTCCCGCTTTTCCAGGTATCTGGGTTTCCTGGAACACACGCTCCAGGTGCTGCATTTCCAGCCCAAGCTTCTGTGCTTGACCCTCACGAAACCTGGAACCATCACCGACAAGATGTTCCTGTGTGGTCTCCTAACATGGACGTGAGTCTCTCAAAACCCCTGTTTACCAAGTTTAAATGCACAGTTTCTGGACATCAAACCATGCTGTGTCTGTCTTAGGATGGGGCGGCTTTGGGGCGGAGTCAGGGAATGCCCGCCCACCTGATGGAGGAAACGCTAATGAAACAACAACAGCAGATGGAGGAAGACCAGAGATGGTTGGAACAGGAGGAGAGTTTCCTGGTACTGTCAGACACACCCACAACATATCAGACACGCCCACAGCCTATGTGAGCCATGCCCATGGCTTGTCTCAGACACACCCACAACTGATATCAGACACACCCACAAGTCCTGTCATCAGTCTTGCTGTCTTTTTCTCTCTTATTGTCTCTCATTGTTTCACTCTCTCTTTTCATGGCTGTTTTTATCTCCATCCCTCAGTCACATGCTGTTGTTTCTGGAATTCATTATAGATTGTTGAGTAACTACTTGTGTGTATCTGCTACAAATTTGTACCCAAAAGTCAGCAAAACCTGTCAGAAAAAACCTTTTTTGCAGAAAGTTTTCTGTTGGGGTTAAGGTGAGAATGTGGGTTAGTTAGTGGGTTAGGTTAGGCTTATAACTAGCTGCATAAAAATATTTTTTATATGCAAAAAAAAACCATTTAGTGTGTTTGTGTGTGTGTCTGTGTGTTTGTTTGTTTTTGTGTCTGTGTGTTTGTTTGTTTTTGTGTGTGTGTGTTTGTTTGTTTGTCTGTGTGTGTGTGTGCTTGGCACTGTTGTTACTAAGAGAAAGAATTGAAAGGAAATGAAGACGTCTTATGCTGCAGGCAAGAGTCTAAAAACAAAGCAGTAAATCTGCATTGTGCATCTGTGACCAAAATCTGTCCTCCTTCAGGAAACGATCCTGTCAGTCAGAGATCTGCAGCTGCTGGCGTCGTCTCAGTCCAGAACCTTCTCCAGCTACACAAACTATTTTATCTGCCTCCCCTAAATCTCTGCCAAACTTTTGACCCGCTCCCAAGCAGCGCTTCTGTAGCGAGCGATCCGATCCAGTTGTGTTTCTCAGGATGTTTATTTTAAGTGTGAGGGTTCAGAACAGTCTTTGTGTGGGAAAATGGTTGAAATATTGCTGAGGACGATTTCCTGTGTAGCAGGAGAGGCGTTTAATTGAGAGTTACCAGATTTGAGGCAGTAGGGATCTTTGCCGCAGGCTAAAAATGAAATGCGAGGATTATTTTGTCAGGAGAATTTTGGCTTGTGTTGCTGAATGGTTTTCAGGCCTGTGGAATCCGGGCAGTCATTGGTTAACAGACGTTATAACTGATAGTTTCGTTTGGCAGCAAAGGATTGTGGGAAGTCCGTGAGGTTCGCCGTATTCTGAGCTTCTGCTCTTATGTCATCTTATTTTGATTAAGGAAAAAGGAAATAGCTTTTAGAAGTCGAAGCCAGGAAAAGAGTGTGTAAACTGTGAAAAGAAACATTAGTGTCTGCCGTAGAAATGCAGAGATAAATGTTTTAACAATAGAATTGAGCTGCATTATGGTTACTTTAATCTCAGTATTGGGATTGTGAAGTGAAGTATTATTCATCAAATTGTAAGGAAACCATATTATTAGGTGAATTTCAGATGACAATACAATTGTTAATGTTGCAATCTGTAACTTTTTTGGTAAAAATACACAGGTCAGTTTTCAAAACTATCTCTTTACCTCAATTCTTAAACAAAAACATAATTTTGTATAATAAAAAGATAATATTAATTTATAATTTGAGCTGTCAGGTCCATTTCTTTTATTTATCTGTAAAAAAACTTAAGAAGTTTAAGACAAATTGCCCTTTTTAATCTAATTATATATAAAACTACTATAATGTGGTTGTGTACTTCACATTTTGAGAAAGTTGTGTATTGTGTAATTGTGTCATTTGTGTATTAATGCATACAGAACATTCACAGACAGTGTGTGTGTAACGCACAACTTCACTTTATAAATAAGATGTAGTTTGTCATTCCAAACATACCCTCTGTCTGCTAGTGTAGATTATGAGTTTGAGATATTCAACAACACATACCAGGAATTATTTTTCTGTTTATGTAAAACTAGCGAGTGTGAGGGGAAATGTGGGCGGAGCTTCTACAGAGGATCAGATGTGAGAGAGTGACAGAGAGAGAAAGCGAGAGAGAGAAAGCGAGAGAGAGAGAGAGAGATGGATTAACAGCAGTGAGAGAGAGTGAGCGAGAGACATCTGTGATTTCTGCAGTCAGGGTCTTCAGGCAGTACTGAGAGGATCTCACACACAGCTCATGGAAACTCAAACATCTCAGTCTTTTCTCACCGTTGCACGGACGCGATCTCTCGGGCGAGCGGGGCAGAGGATGCACCTCTTTAAATTCTGTTTCGGAAAGCCGGTAACTAAACTTCCAGAGTGGGAATGTGTTGGGAAGTTTTTGATGTGCTTCTGGAAAATGCTGTTGGCTTCGGTTTAGCTTTTCTTGTATGTTTGATGAGAGAGATTCACGGGTCTTACGTTCATCTGGTTGCATTGATTAATGTCACAAAGATAAATCTATACAGATGGAGCGATAAACTTCACATAATATTACATACATATAATATGTCATCAGATATCTGTAATATCAGGAAAATTGGACATTTATGTCATGGAAATTTAAATGAATAACATCACTGAAATTTCTATTGTAAATATAAATATTTTTAGTTATGCTCAGCTGAAACTTTTAAGAAAGATTTTTCAGTAATGCCAAATAACTTTTAATAGTGTCTGTTTTCATTAAATAACTTGATTAAAAATGTTTAGCTACTGATAAATGAGATAAACTTGTCATGAACTTATTTGCTAACAAGATTTGATAATCTTCTATATATGAATAATGAATTTTGTTTATTTTTAGAAACCAGAGTCAAGGAACTCCAGGGGCAGCATTGACCGCGAGGACGGCCCTCCTCAGGGAACGGTGAGTTCCCATAATTCCTTGCATGTTTATGTTTCATTCCAGAGGGAGATTCACATAGAACATTTCTCACACTTCCTGTTACAGCTGTTGCATTTAATTCACATATTAATCAGCTAAACCGTGTAAATGTGTCAGAACTAAAAGAGACGTAGCAGATGTTTTGGTAGCAGAAGTGCCAACAACATCCTGACAGCTTAGCTAACCGTTTAAGGTTGTAAGAACATTTCCCTGATGTTTCTATTTAAGTAACAAAAATGTTAACATGTTACTTTGAATGTTTTAGGATCATTCAAACACCCAGTTAACTATTGCTTGGTTATCAGAGCAATATTCAAGCATTTCTTAAATTCTGTAACATTTTAAAAATGTTCCACTAACAACGTAAGAATAATGTTTTTGATTATATATATTATATGTAACATTTAAGAAGTTGTACTAATGTAAAGTCAAGAACTTGACTTTTAGAGAACTGTTAGCCAACATTCTGAAAACATTCTGAGAACGTCATTTTCTGAGCATGTGCAGTAAGAGGCAGAACTTTGTGTGAGTCTGATTCTTGCTGAGAGTTGTTGGTTGACGCTCAGTTTAGCATTTGGCAGGAATATGTTTTGCTTCCCACAAACTACCCACAATTCCACAGGGTCCTGGTGGGCAGCAGGAAACAGGGCTGCAGTAAAACTGTGTCCGGTGGTTTTCTGAACTTGTTTGTGACTGTGTTTTATTTCAGATGGGGAAACAGCATGTTTATCAGCCTGTGGGCAAAGCAGGTAAGAGCTAAACCAATGAAATTGTGATCTGTGACCTTTAAAAATGAATGTAGCTTTATAAATTCACATCATGTTCTAACAGAACATGTGGCACCGCCGAAAAAACCTCCTCGCCCTGGAGCTCCAAGTCACCTGACCGGCCTGAACCCGGTGGACAGTTACAATGAGGGCGTTAAGGTACCGTTCTGCTGTCTGTATTAACAAGCATGTTCATTCCTGACTGCCTCAGAGGTGAATGCTAAGTAGTAAACACTACCTAGTGTGCTGCTTTGTTTTGCATGGTGCCTTAAATTGTTGTTGATGTGAAGCTTTCGTTGAGCAAAACCTTAATGAAAGTGTAACACACACACACACACACACACACAGTACATATGGAGTTTCCCCATGCAGACACACAGTGTTTACACAGAGTTTATTTAGTCACCCCCCACACACACTTTGTACAGTTCATAAAGTTACACACACACAGTTCAAATAGTTTCACACACACAGTTCTAATAGTTTCACACACACAGTTCATACAGAGTTTATCACAAACACACACACTTGTCCTGTCAGCAGAACAGAGCTGGTTCTGTTCATGAAGTGGATAAGTTTTCAGCTGAACCTCAGAGAAACACTGAGGTCCAACAAGCCCTCAGCAGACAGCGTTCATGAGTGCTTCCTCTGTAGGGCACATACAGTTCAGCAAATAAAACAAACACTTTTGGTTCTGTCTGCATTCAAGTTTCATGCCTCACATGTCATGACCTCTGAACCAGGGTCATGTGACTTTTATTTTGTGTACTTTTTTGCTAGTATTAGCCTCGTTTTTTTGTTAAATCTTCCCTTTAGATTATGCTTTTAAAACTCTTATATACCTATATATAGAATTATATACCTTATATATCTTAATTATATATCTTATATACCTATATATGGAATAATTTTCTGTGTTTTACGGTTCTGTCTCTGCAAGCAGTTTTTAAACGTTTCTTATTTTGAACGATTCCTCCATGACCGTAGAGCGCTACACTTTGCCACAAATATTTTGGGTTTTTCCGTAGCAGTTCGGTGAGAGGTTTCCTGGAGGATTCTCGTGAGAGAACAAATCTTTGAAGACTCAACCGTATTAAAGCTGAAGTCAGACACAAGCTGTACTAACAGATCCTGATAGCTCAAACTTTCTGTTGTTTGCTTTGGATGTAATTTGACATTGAACACATCTGTGGTTAAATTCTCCTCTCGCACTCAAACCACCAAACTCAAACTCTCGGCCCTTTACACTCACACCACTCAGCAATGTGACACCAGGATTTAAATCTGCATGAATTTATTTGTTTTGGTTTGTTTGCTTGTTTTGCATTAATAATTATTTATTCTGTTTTCCTGCATCCACCCCCCTTCCCACCCAATGCTCACCCGCTTTTTGCTGCACTGTTGCACGTAGCCCTGGAGGGTAAGAGACGTGTGTGTGTTAGTCACTGTATGACAACTAGTAGCTGCTGTCCTCAAATTTAGACGTTTAAAGTCAATATGGAAATTGTTCACATATTATTCAGTATTTCTGAAAATACATTAATGGCCAGAAAAATTGGCCGGAAAATGTGTAAATCCATGCATAACAGTACATAACAGATTAGCATTCAAACCACTTTCCCATTGTTAAGCTTGTATTGTAGTTTTAATGTTAATTGTGGCTGATAAAAGTAAATAGTTTTCTTAAAATGATTTCCTGTTGACTTAAAACCATTGTGCTGCTTCCTAGTTTCATATCAGATATCAAATATTCCTTCATTTTTCTGGCTTTTATTTCTCTTCACAAACCTTTATTGATTTAAGTCAACATGTTTGTTCGACTGATGTCTGTCATTTGCATGTATTATTTCATTTGCTTTTTGCCTTTTAGTGTTATTAACTTTCTATGATGAATGTGTTTCTATTGTCAAGTTGTCAACTTATGTGTCATTGTAATGTCAATTTGTGTTCCAATCATTTTTTATTCATATTTATTACTTTTGGCTAAATTATATATTAAGACAAAAATTAAACAATTCATATATACAGGGTTGCCACAGTCAAAAATAAAAACAAATTTTAACATTAAGCCATGGAATTAAATTCCAAAGTCTTTTGCCAGTAAAAACTTGGCTTAAATTTAAATCTCATGTAAATTCGTCATATCTGGCAACTCTGTATATATCATGTCTTACATATAACATGTAGTTATTGTAGCTACGTGCTGTAGTTATTGCTGTAGAGCTGTTCCAGGCGTAAATGACAAATGCTGCCACCTTTTGTTTAATTCAAGTGTTGCACAATCGTTCCAAGTTCAGCTATTGCATTTATGAACAAATTTCAGCTCTTCCTTCAGTTTTTTTTATAAGCAAAAATTGCATTTTCTGAGGCTGAGCTGAGATCAGCTGTTGGACCTGGAACGTTACAAACCCAAATCTGTGTGAGAAGTTTCACGTCCTTGTGTTTAATCTCAGATCCAGCCACAGGAGATCAGCCCTCCGCCCACCGCAAACCTCGACCGCTCCAACGATAAGGTTTATGAGAACGTGACGGGACTCGTGAAAGCAGTTATTGAGATGTCCAGCAGAATCCAGCCTGCATCTCCTGAGGAGTATGTGCCCATGGTGAAGGTAAGACTGCTGACACACACACACACACACACACACACACACACCAGTTCAGTGTGAGCTGGGTTTAATGGTTTACTGTCATCTGCCCTCACAGGATGTTGGACTGGCCCTCAGAACTTTACTGGCCACTGTGGATGAGACTATACCAGTGCTACCCGCCAGCACACACAGAGAGGTGAGAAGTTTTTAAAGCAAGTATTAAACAGAGTAAATAGTCTGTTTAAAATCAGTTTCTGTTCATAAGAGCATTGTGGCATTTTATTATTATTATTATTTATTAGCATTTTGTTATTAGTATTGGTTATTATATACATATTAGTTTTAGTTTTTTTCATATACAACATTTTTTTATTATTGTCTTTCAGTTCCACCCATCAATGTTGGAGAATTTATTTTAAGTAAATGTGTACATATCTTACAGTTTTAGTTACATTAAAATCTATTCTGAAGCTATAGGAACATTTTTAAAAACTTATAAAAATCTATTTTTTTGGTTAAAAAGAAACAAAACATCACTGTTCAAAATGTTCTCTTTACCTTACTGCAATTTCATAACCATAAGTTTTTTTTAATGGCAATTTTTTAAACATTTTTTTAAAAAAAAACATAATAACATATAATTTGAGTTGTTGCGTCTATAAACTGAAGTTTTATGTTTATGTAAAAGATTACAACAGAGAAACGAAAGTTATGTGTTTCGTAAATTCTCAGAGCCCCTTCATTCTGACAGGTATTGATTTTAAATGTGGTATTTTATGAACGCAGCCTCAGGTTGTTTTGTCTCCTCAGATTGAGATGGCACAGAAGCTGCTGAACTCTGACCTGGCCGAGCTCATCAATAAGATGCGATTGGCTCAGCAGTACGTGCTCACCAGCCTACAGCAGGACTACAAGAAACAGATGCTGACCGCGGCTCACGCGCTCGCCGTCGATGCCAAGAACCTGCTGGACGTGATCGACCAAGCGCGGCTGAAGATGTTATCCCACAACCGACCGCACTAGTGTCTCCAGGGTGGCTGGATCATCACGGAGAACCGTCCCAAACGTTCCTCATCGTCGCGTACTGCAGTGAAACTTCAGCAAACCCTGAACTCAACGTTTCAGAGCAGGATCTTCTCTCAGATGTTACATCAACAAACCTTTTCTAATAGAGATTTGTCAGGGTGTGGTTGACCGAAGAGGATGACAAACACTTTTTGTTTTGTAAACCTGTAGCAGTGTTGTGTTTTTGTATCCAGAAATGTTCATCTTCAGTCCTTCTACCAAACGTTCTCAAAGCTGGAGAAACCTGCAACTGGAATCCACACAAACTCTGAGCCGAGATGCTTGAGGTTTCTCCAGTTTTCCAAAAGCTTTTGAACATCATGAACGCTTCCTTCGCAGTCCACCAAAATGCTGAACTTAAAATTTATCATCAAGGTGTGTTGAGGGCTTGTGTTTTTGCCAACAGCTTCCTGTACGTGTGGCACAAAGGTTTGGAATGCAGGACAAATGTTTTGGTGGCGATCAACGATGTCTAGGTTGGCAGCTCATCCAAGTTTCGAGACACAGCCATCCTTCTCTGTACATATCTCATTATGACTAAAGCCAAACTTCAGCGATATTTAACATATTTTTAAGGAATCACAACTACTTGTATGAAACTGCTTGGCAAAGAGGGATTTATATTACAGTTATGGAAAATTAAGCTAATAATTATATATCAGTCACTTGAAGCACATACTGGTAAATCAATATAATCAGAGCTGCCTTCCAAACTCAAGAACATATTCTGTAAACAATGTCTTTATTTTTTACCGGATTTTCACACATTAAGGTTTTAAAAAACCCTTTTTGATTTAATTGTGTACAGAACAATCGTGAATCCATTTCGTCATTCTGATATAAATTATTCTCAGGAAGAACCGACTGTATAGAGCCTTTAACTAATAAAATGTTATCAGAACGTTGTGTTCCTGTGTAGATCAATTGGTAAAGTGTTGCGTTAGCTGTGCAAAGGTTGTGGGTTCGATCCCAGGGAATGCAAGTACTAATAAAAAACTGTATACCTTGAGTTCACAACACAAGTTCAAACTCGGCTCAGCTGAGGCCTGCATTTTACACGACCTGCACTGAAGAACAGTAAATGGTACCTGGATGTTATACCTATAATTAAGTGTCTTGCTCCAGTGCTAATAAGCAGCAACCTTATGATTATAAGCTTATGATTTACTAACCAGGCCACAACTGCTGAAATCTTGTCTTGTATAAAACACAGCAGCTATAATGTTTACTAGGTTATTAAATCAAACTGAAACAACGTTCAAACTAAGATCATACTTTCCACAAATTTATGCAACAATTTAAAACTATATATTAAATGTATAAACAAATATATGCACAATATGCAGCAACAAATCTAAACGTCCAATGGTCACAACCCTAAACTGTCAATTTATAAGCCTTTAACTTTTCCTAAATTGATATTAGATTTTTATTAACACTTGCATTAACTTTTAAACTTTTAACTCAAACTTTAAATGGTTAAACCATTTATCTTCCTGCACTTCAAAGATTTAAAAACTACTTTGCTGAAAAGCATTTGGACATAAGTTTGGAAATTAAGTTTCATTTAATTGAAACAAACTTCATTTGAATCTGCATTTACAGAGACTTAAGGGTTTACAGCCTCTCAGTCAGTCTGTAACAGCGCAGCAGTGAAACAGCTCACAAACTCTTTCAATGACAAACACTGACAGTTTCCATTTCTTTATTAAAAGGTCTGTTTTAATCAAAAAGACCGAAGCCCATGTCGTCATCAGACTCCTCGGACTCCTCTTTCTTCTCTTCCTTTTTCTCCTCCTCTTTAGCTGCAGACACGAGAAACAAAGTTAGAAACTCAGAAGTGACGATTAAACCAAAGCTCCGGTTTAACGTGACAGACGCGGTACCTGGTGCGTCTCCGCCGGCAGGAACAGCGGCGCCACTGGCAGCCGCGGCCGGACCAGCGCCACCCCCGGCGCCGACGTTGCAGATCAGACTGCCGATGTCCACGCTGGCCAGAGCCTGAAGACCAAACATCAAGTCTGTATTTTGCATCTAGTCTGTATTTTGCATCTAGTCTGTATTTTGCATCTAGTCTGTATTTTGCATCTAGTCTGTATTTTGCATCTAGTCTGTATTTTGACAGATCAGCGACACTCACCTTAGCGAAGAGACCAGGCCAGAAGGGCTCAATGGTCACACCGGCTGCCTTGATCAAAGCGTTGAGTTTGTCCTCCTGCGATACAACCAGACAGAAATCAAGCACGTATGACACCATTAAACCCGCATTATAATGCGGGTGTATAACGCAACTATAGCGCATGTTATAAACTTGCACGTGCGCGATTTAAAACACGCGGTCAACTCATACGTCACTACATGCGTCTCCATGCTACGTGTGTATTAGCATCAAGCTAAACGGACGACTAGTAACTAAACTAACAACTAGTTTAAACGCCGCACATCACGTTTAAATCACAGAAACGCGCTTAACCTGAAACAATGAGATAATACAAGTTAAACCATTAAACGCTAACCGCTCAAAACGCTCGTTCACACGGAACCCGTGGCATCGGTTGCCCGGATGTTAATGGCGCGCTACCGGCTACCCCCGATACTCACCGTGACGGTGACTTCATCATCGTGGAGGATGAGAGCGGAGTAAATACAGGCCAGCTCAGACACAGATGCCATTTCTCGAACAGTATATGAACGTTTTAGACGCGGATGCCTAAATTTGACGGTGCTAGTCGCCCGATTGAAAGGCCTTAGCTTCACGAGAAGGACCGAGCACCTCAAGCGCAGCTGCGAGAGTGAACGGAAAGGGACGAGCAAAGGCGGGGCGTCGGCTTATATAGCAGCGTACGTCACTTCGGCGGGCGCGGTCATTGGTCCGTCTGTGTGTGTCAACTTCCGGTTTCGTTTTTACAGGTCCGTATAATAAACAACGCATATAAATGTATATATATATATATATTTACATATGTGTGCATATGTATATATAATGTGTATATATATTCATTATTTTATAGATATATAATATATTCTGATATATATATATATATATATATGCATATTGCAGCACCAATATACCAAACAGATGTGAAAATGGCATTTTTTTAAATAGACTGTTTATTAAAGTGTTTATAATTCCACAGTTGAATTACAGCAACACTTTTAATGAAATAAGAAACACAAAAACAAACATATGCGTCACTCCCTCTGAACACACAAACATCAGTCGTGTTACTAAAATCAACATATTCAAATTCAAAACAAAAATTCAGTTTTTTGGCACCCTCCGGATTTCAAAATACTATCTGAGACCGAATCAACGGTCCCATCAAAATACAGTCTGCAAAAATTAAACCCAGTTTCACATAGTTCTTCCTTTTATCCTATAACACAACAAATTATGTAGGAACTGTTTAAACAGTGGTGATGGTCTGTTTGTCTCTCACACAAATCAGCCACAGTGCTGGTTACATTTTCAGTCATTTAGTCATTTCAGAGCATGTACACACACACACACACACACACACAGCAACAAATGCACACACACGCATAACGTAACAAACAAACACACATACACACACACACACAACGCAACAAACACACACTCACATTTAACAGCAAACACAACCCCCAAAAAATGTTCCCTTGACAAACGCTATATTGTCTGTCTCTGCAGTTTTTGAGTCCAAGCGCTGATTCATGAAACGGTCGTGCTGCGATGATGTTAATCTTTGTGAGATTTTCTTTTGGCCGTTTCATCGTAAGATAAACCATATTCATTGACTCTGGTTTTGTCCACAGGATACAGCCTAAAAACAAACATGCCATGTATCATTCATACGCACTTATGAATCTGTTTAATTAAAGTGAAATGAGGTTTCTCACCATCTTTGATACAGATAAACGAGAAACACAACATCATCTCTGAAGCAGGCCAACCGGTGTGACGTCGGCATGGTGATGATGAAAGCAAAGACGTCATCGATGAACGTATTAAAAGCCTGTTTAAAACAAGCATCAATGCTTAATAAAAAAAGAACAGGTCAGATGGTTTATTAAACAGAGAGTTTTAGGTTGTATTTGTTTTTACCTTGTACATAAAAGCTTTCCAGGGCAGATGAGCCACAGACTTCAGCTGTGAAGACAAATTCACCCATTAAAACCAAAGAATTTCTTCCATTATTCTGAAGGCAAGAACTGTTCTGTTTAAATGTTCTTGTGAACAAACCTTGTAATTTACAAACAGCTGTGGCAACATAAAGAGGAATCCAAAGGCATAAACACCTGTTTAAATAAAAATAAGAATATTTAACAATACAAGTGAGTTTTTATCATTACTGAAGCACAAACCAGTAGCTGTAGTTACTCAGTAATACTCACCATTGACTAAACTGTTAATAAGCCAAGAGTACCAGCTGTTTAAACAGGTAAAAGATTCAGATGTTAGCACTGAAACCCAATACAGACCCCTTAACTTATTTAATAGACAAACAAATACAATGCATTAGCCATTCAACAGTGTATGATGTCATTGTTAAAGTGACAACGCACCTTTTATATTTCACAAACACGAGTGCGTAAACAGCTCCGCCAACACAGAGAGGATACAGCAGATATGATAGATACTTCATCGCCTGATGGGGTAAAACATTTAAAAGCACATAACAGTGATATTTAGATATAACACAAGATTGAACTTCGGGTGACAGTAAGACTAGATAAAAGTAGGAAAGTAACTAGGTAAAACTAACCAGTGTGTCATATTCTTCCGTTCTTTTCTCAAACTCATCTGATTTCCCAAACTGAAGGAAAACGACAACAATTCACAATTAAAGAAGGCTCACCATTAACCGCAGGTAACTAGTTAACCGAAGAAAAACTAAACAGTTTACCAGGACTGTGGGAGTAAAGCCCCTCCACATCACATGGATTTTAAAAGCCTTTTTCACTTTCCACACCTGAAACAACAAAAGCAAAGATGAGTAAAACTGATGAGTGTTTAACTCATCATCACACCGCAGCAACATGTGAAGTTTGACCTCTATCAAAGATCCGATTCCTGCAGGAACCAGAACCAGCAGACTGGTTTGCTCATCCAGCAGATAGAGGAAGATCACAATGGTGCTGAAACATCTCCACAGCACTGAAACACACACAAACTCTCTCAGATGAAAGATCACAGCAGAAAACTTCATGTTCCTCATTAACAACATGCCTCTGAATCATCTTGAGTCATTCTTCACTCACCAGCTTTACTAGACATGCCCACCATACTCTTCTTGTGCTTCCAGAAGCTGATGTCGTTCTTGAAGGCCAGAAAGTCAAACAGAAGCTGGACAGAAAATGTTTTGATGCAGTGAAATACAAGAAAATCCACATTTGCGGTTTAATATCATGTTTAACACACACACACACTTACATGGAAAGCGGCCACAAAAAAGGTCAGAGCAAGAAAATACAGATTTGTGTCCACAAATATTCCCTTGATTTCATCGGCATCTTTCTCAGTGAATCCTAGGTGGAATAAGGTGGAAAAAAATTCCCATAACTTAATTTTCTATTCAGATAATATTCTAAATATTATATACTGATATTAATTACTGTTATACACTGTTTATTCAAATCTGCATAATGTATATTTCTAGAAAACACTATTTCTATTACACAGTAATTGGAACTGGCAGAAATGTGTTTAATTATTCATAGAAATAATGTCACATTGCAAAAACTCCTACTGCTCCTATAAAGTCTTACAAAGAACTGATTAAATCCCTCACAAGTCGACGGCAGATTCTCACCAAACTGCTGAAGAGAGAAAACCGCGTCCTGCATGTGAATCCAGAACCGGAGTTTTCCCAGAGCGATGGAGTCGTATGAGATGGTCAGAGGCAGTTCTGTGCTGCTCCTGTTAATTTCCTGTTTCAAATTAAACACATTATTTCTTACGTAGTTCAGTTACAAAAGACACATTTATTCTCAACCTTAATACCAGAAAGTGTGTATCGCAATTTCACTCTAATTTTGTTTAGTTTTCTCACAATTTTAATTCACTTTTTAGTGCTTGCCCTTTAAACATTCTGTGCTAGGAAATATTAAATAATTCTCAAACACATGCAGATTAAATAATTATGTAATACCATTAAATCTTTCACTCTGTTGCTGAGTTCATCCACAAACAGCAGCGGGAGGTAAATCATCTTTTTGCCACTCTGGTATCTGAAAGATACAAGTAAACCAAACTTTCATTGTCCAATCACACGCTCAGAGGTCAAACGTCACTGCAGGGAGCAGGTGCTAAACTCACACACGCATGTAGCGATGTACATCTCCAGGAAGGGCCTCGCGGTCAAACAGGAAGTTCTCCGACACCACGTTCAGGGTCAGACGGGAACGCCAGTGAGAAACGGGCCGGTCCAGTTCTGAGGTGGGACCTGGTTTTTGCTGCTCTGTTTTCTGGATAACAATTAAATTAAACCAATCACAAAATATCACTCAACGAATGGTAAACTGTGTAGGATTAACTGCCTATGAGAGTCAGGAAGTGAGTGTGGCCTCACCTGTGGCTCATCCTGGCCCGTGATCAGACTGATCTCTGGTGGTTTTGGTAGCATGTATGTGGTGAGTTGTGTGACCAAATGCACCTGGTGTGGATCCTGCCATGGATTTACCCCTGCCTGGTGCAGAAACACCATGGCGTACAGCGTTCCATTCTTACGTGTCTTTCTTGGCAAAGACACATTTACTAACCTGAAACACACAGAAATGTAAAGCTGTGACTAAATGACAAGATAAACCAGATAAATCACTTTTACGTTCAAACTTTCACTTTCAAATCTACAAGACAAACATTTATAGAGACTACAAAACACAGTCTGTGTTTTTTTAAAGGAAATAATTAACCAAAAAAATTCATGTCATGTCATTGCAAATGTGTATAACTTTTTCCTTCTGAGAAACACAAAAGAAAATATTTTGAAGATGCTGGGAAATAAACAACACTGGTATGCACTGACTGTTGTTGCACAATTATAACATCAGAGACATTTCTCAAAATATCTTCCTTTATGTTCAACAAAAAGTCCAAAGTGGATTGAAATGAGGGTAAGTAAATAGCAGGAAAATGTTTTTTTACCTCTCAAACCTGTTATTCACATCAAATTCTTCCTCTCTGTGGATCAGTGTGTGTCCACCATCAGCGTTAGGTTTTAATGCTGTGTAGATACTCAGCTGAAAAAAGTCCAAACAAACACACAGCTCACAGCATAACCAACATTTAATCAAAATATATTACCATTGATATCAACTGTCTACTGTGGTATCAGCAAAATTACAGTAGTTTTACAGTAACAGACACATACCTTTGTATTAATGAAACACAAGCCTTTGTGTACGTTTATTAAGTGTTATTAAAGACAGGCACCCGTCTGTCGACCTCTCAATGCAAGGCCTGGACTTACATTTATGGTTTAAAAACACCTATTTTGTACATATGGACAATACATGACAATCTTACCTGCAGTCGAGGTTTTGTAGCCAGGTAAGGAGAGATACAGCTGTCACCCTTCAGATTTTCGCAGGGTTTGGTGTAAATGATACCATACATGACCCAACACGTGTGAAGTACATACAGGAGGAAGACCCCCACTATCAGACTCGTGAAAGAGGTTTTAGGAAACATTTTACTGCGTTAATCACAGCGGATGGTTTCAATGGACACGCATAAGACAATACTGGACATAAACATGCTGTTGGGACGCGATATGCAGAGATCGAAGCTGATCAGCTGTCAGTCGTTTCTAATGCACATCCAATAACACGTCACTACAAAAGCGCACATCAGCATCGTTTATACGCCATCTCCAGCGTGTTGTTTAACTCTCTAAACCGGTTTTCACTCGCATATCTTCAAATATCCAGCGAAAAGTCACCAGTTGTGTCTCGCGATGAAGCCCATGTGTTACATTTCTGTCATTTATTCTCGATTCATTTGATGTTTCAATGAGGGTCTTCCGGCATTTACTTCCTGCTGTCGGGATGCCAGGTTGACGATAATTCAACGGCTTCCGTTAAATCATGTGCCTATTGGATTTTTAATGCAAGAAACATCCTTAACTTTACCTACAATCATGTATTGTTCTTAAAATATCGCACCGATACATTATCTGTTTGCTTGTTATACTTGCTTGTTTTAACAAAAAGGTGTTCGCTGTTTTTGTGTGTATAAATATTCCGTATTATGATCAATGTGGACGTAGTGGAAACAGGATTTCAAAGTCGTGGGATATCATACGATTGTTTTAGATCGACTAGTAATGTGGGATATAACGCTTTAAATAAATATTACAAACCGAAACGTTAACAAACTACGTTAGTTAGTTTAGTGTTGAGGCAACCCTCGGAACGGACGGGACGGTTGTTCTTCCGGTTACGCGCCGGAAGTGATTCCTTGAACCGTTCCAGTAGCGTTCGGCGTTTTCCTGTCGTTTCTCGCTACAATTTTTCTCTTTTTGGTGGAGGATTTAACGCTAAAATCCACCATCAGCATGAAACTCGTCAGGTAAAACCTTTCAATGACAACATTTAATGGATATTAACACGTTACACCTTAAGAAGTTCCGTAGCGTTTTGTGGATGGAGTTAGATTGCATGGAGCTGCTGGTTAGCTGTTAGCTATTAGCTACAACAGGCGGGAATGAATGAACGATTAAGTAACGTGTTTAGTTTTGAGTTCTTTCTTGTTAGCGCTACGTTTTTATAACAGTTATGGTTTGACCTGCAACATTTGGGCAAGTTCATCAAATTGTGCATTTGGGACGTTAGTTTGTAGAAACTGGGCCTAAAAGTGCAACAACAGACAAATGCAACACAACAATGACTAGCCGTACTTGGCTTTTAATGGAGAACGTATTGCGTTCTGAACTATGGTGCACAGTGTGGTGAGCAGCAGGTTTAATCGTTCCTTTCTTTTCGACGTTGCAGGTTTTTGATGAAATTGAGCCATGAAACGGTGACCATTGAACTGAAGAATGGCACACAGGTTCACGGCACGATTACAGGTGACTATCCACCATTTTTTGCCATTACATCTGCGTTAATCCACAAGTGTTTAGCATTAAAACACTATTACAAACTACTTGGATGCATGAAAACTTCAAGCATTTAATATACATACTTTGTTTTTCTTGAACTGTTTGATGAATGTATGTTTGTCTCAGGTGTGGACGTCAGTATGAACACTCACCTCAAAGCTGTGAAGATGACCCTTAAAAACAGAGAACCCACTCAGCTGGAGTCTCTCAGTATCCGTGGCAACAACATCCGCTATTTCATCCTGCCCGACAGTCTTCCGCTGGACACGCTGCTGGTTGATATAGAACCCAAGGTCAAGTCAAAGAAGAGAGAGGCTGGTGAGTGTGGTCGTCATGGTAACGCAGCGATGGACGGACTTAGCAACCCATCACTGTTTGTGTGTTTTGCTGATGCAGCTGTACCAAACACGGTGTTGTCAGCCCATCTGTGCTTGTATCTGGGATACATTAAAGTTCAAAACTAAGATTTATTGTTGTTGTTTTTTTACAGTGGCTGGGCGTGGAAGAGGAAGAGGCAGAGGACGTGGCAGAGGAAGGGGCCGTGGACGGGGTGGTCCGAGGAGATGAATTAAGCCACTGTACATTTTTGCATTTTGTAAAGCGTTTTTTTTTTGTTTTTCCTTTAGAACATATTTTGTCATTCTGATCTTGTACATTAAAACTGTTCTTTTGAAATCTGTTTTGCATCATTCTTAGAATTGTTTGTACCAAACAGCCAAGGCAGTTTCTGCAAATGTCTTTTTTTGTTTTTCTATCAATAAATGACCAATTCAAATATCCAGCTGTGTGTTTAATATATAGTAGCTAGTGTTGAAATCTATTTAAAGAGGCGAATTTAAGCTTTGTATTTACTGAATATCAAACAGTATTACAATGTAGTATTTAAAGCAAAATACATAGTTTTTTGGTAAGGGCAGGATTTCTATGGTCGTGGTAAAAGTACATTGTACAACTTTTAAAATCAACTTTAGGACTAGGAAATGAACTAATACACTTAATTTGGGGAAGGTTTATAATCCCATTATTACTATTGGCTGGTTTGCTAAAGAAAGGGGGTCTTATATTTTGAAAAGTTATTTTGAAGAGTCGGTTTTAGTTGCTGAATCGGTTCTTTTGAACAATTCGTTCGTATTACGTTTCTGTTAACCTGGTTTTTTTTATCACTGCGTTTCCACTACGATTGTAACATATGCATCAAATCCGGTTTTCCCAATATTATGGGATGCAATACAATTCCCAACAACAGCACTGACACAATCTGTTATTAAAAGGCTCGTGAATCATGAACGATTCACGAGAACGATTCAGTTCAGCCGGGTAAATGAATCGCAGACGCAGGAACCATCTTCCCGGCAGCAGAAAAGTCCTCTGGGTTTGTTTATAAACGCTTTAATAGTCCCTTTAAAACGTGTATCTATATTTTTACCATGTCCAGGGGCTGTTTTATGTACTTTGCGTACGGCAGTAATTTATTAAAAGAGAGACTTCAGCTAAAAAACCCGTCGGCCGCGTTTCACTGCATCGGCAGGATTAAGGTAAACAAACTCACTAAATTGTTATAACATTTATTACAGGCAAAACATATTTGATCATCCATTATATAGTATTATATAGTATATATATGCTACAGTACATATTGTACCTTTGCAGGATTTCCGGCTGAATTTTGGACTTAGTGGAGACATGACCAGCTGTGCTTGGCATGGTGGAGTGGCCACCATACAGGACAGTGATGAAGATGAGGTTTGGGGGGTCGTGTGGAGGTTAGACAACGAAAACCTGCCCAGTTTGGACCGGTGAGACGACCTCCTCTTCACACAGATGCTCAAAATTGCTCAAAATCTTGTATCGGTACATCCAGGGAAGCAAAAACAGCTCCCTGGATACCTGATTCAGACAAATAACAGAGAACAGCTACATTCAGGTGTGTGCTGTGTGATTTCAGACAGGAACAGGTGCATGAGGGTATATACAGCCCCTTACAGGTGGAAGTGGATACAGACGAGGGCTTGATTCTCTGCCGGACGTATAAAATGAACAATTTTAAACCCTGTCTACCTTCACCACAGTACAAAAAGGTAAATCCACAATCTACCATTGGGCTAAATTACTAGTGTAAGGTTCACTTACAGATTGTAAACTCAAAGTTATTTAGAAGTAATTGCAGAAAAGAAGAGTGTCTAGAGTTCATCTGAAAATGAATTTCTAATCTCATTTTGCGTCTAGGTCGTGTGTTTAGGGGCGCAGCAGAACCGTCTGCCTCAAAGCTACATACAGAAGCTACTGGCGCTAGAGACAAACAACTACAGCGGAACATCTGTACTGGATCAGATCACCATTGAGAAATGACCTGCAGAAAACACCAGTGATGATTCGTATCTGCTCCGCTTTGGATTCACACACGTACCTGCAGAATTAGTGCTTTTGAAATATGGAGCAGGTGGTCCTACATCAATCTACCATCTTAAAACACAATATATAGATAACACTGGTTTACATTTATCACTTAAATATTTTTACATTCTGCACATTTCCTACACATTTCTAAGACTGAATAGTGGTGGAAATAGTATGTAATGAATAAAAGGTTTGAAATCTGTTCCCAGTACTGTATAGATCTTATAGTATTATAAGTAGGTTTGTGCAATCTCAAAATTCAAGATTTGTTTTTTTTTATCAGACATGTCATCATTAAAGTTTAGCAATTCCAACATCTTTGTCCATTTTGACAAATATTTGCCTTTGCATTTTTATTTATCATTTTACAATAATTTTTAGGATTTACAATAATTTAGATTTACATATGTAATGTAGTTTAAATTTGTTTTTATTTTTGTATTAATTTATTATTGAACCCCAAAAAAATAAATAATGTGATTGCACAACTGTTTAAAATGTTTAAACTAGTCACTGACTGTAACATGCTTTGGGTTTCATTTGTTGTTTTCTTGTTTTCTACTTGCTAGTTAAATCTGGGTTCTGGTCAACAGCAAATTAATCCACCATTAACCCAGTTCTAGAAATATTCAACCATAACAATGACTAAAACCAAATGTTTTTAAAAGTGCTCGACTCACAACAGCATCTCCAGTTTATTATGAGGGTTCCTTTTCAGATCAAGCAGCGGGTTTGTTTCCGGGTGTCCTGTATTATTCTGGGACAGATCCAGTTTCCGTAAATGTGAAGGGTTCGATTTCAGCGCAGAGGCCAACAGTCCCTCAACCTGCAGAGTTCAACACACACACTCACACAAGAATCTGAACTCAACATTCCTGTCAGATGTTTTAACCATGATGATGATTTTACTGTACCAAAGTGTCTCCAGTTTACAGTTTGGATTCTGTAGCCCGTCAGATAGAAGCTTCACTCCTGCGTCTCGTAGATTATTCCCATACAGATCCAGTTCTTTGAGGTGGGAGGAGTCAGAGGTCAGCACTGAAGCCAGGGCGGCACAGCCTTCAGCCCTCAGACGACACTCATCCAAACCATCAAAGATGAACAACATTTTATATTTATCACCAAATATTTCCATTTCTTTTGACTGGAAAGAAAACACCATCAAGATCTAGAAGACTGAGTTCTCTGCCTGTCATCAGATTGATCTCTCTGAAGGGAAGAGGAAATATGAGGTGAACATCCTCATTTGCTTCCTCTTCAGCCCAGTCCAGAATGAACTTCTGCACAGACACGGTTTTTCCAATGCCAGCGACTCCTTTTTTCAGCACAGTTCTGATGGGTTTATCACGAGCAGATAAAGGTTTGAAAATGTCGTTGCATTTGATCGGTGTGTCTACTGGACTGCGTCTCTATCTGTCTCACCTCATGCTCATTGATGATCTCACGCTTGTTCTCTATGATGTGCAGCTCCGTGTAGATCTCATTGAGCAGCGTTGGGCTTCCCTGCTTTGATGTTTCCTCATTCAAACACTCAAACTTCCTTCTCAGGTTTGATTTGAAAGTTCTGGACTGTAAAATTACAATAATAATAATAACATTATCACAAAATCACTTCACTGACATTTCAATCATCAACCACAAAGTACAGAACAATTATTTAATTTAATATGATAGCTTCAATTTAAAATATACATTGAATACATTTACCTAAAGTTTCCATTTGGTGCCAAACTTGTAGTCCGGTTTCCTCTGGCAAGTCGCTGAAATTAATAGATTACTTATTTTACTGTTACACATATAAATATATAAGGTATTGACAACTCAGAATTGTACCTCAAATGAGGAGATGTGTGTCCATCCTTAAATTTTAGCTGGGCTCCATAGTCACACTTAACATACACAAAAACATCAATAATAATTCAGTTTGACCTGAATGAAAGGCTAACATGTATTGGTAGATTTATTATGTAAGGAACTGCATGCATTAAAACAAAATAACATAATGCTCAGAGTTGAACAGATTAAGTAATAAAGCCAAAAGCTACACAGCTTTATGAAACTGTATTTCTGTTTATTATTAAAACCATTTGTCTCAACACTCACCTTGATCAACTCGTTTATTAAATATGCAAGTTTGTCCAACTTTTTGGTCTCATAACATAAACACTGGCATCAGTGAAGTCCAGTTAAAGTCAAACAGAAACCCATTGAAAATGCGGTCACCTGGTTTCATTTTCGCACTTAATAACTTTCTAACAAAGCAAGAAGTTTAACGTTTGCAAATTTTAATCGGTAACATTTATGACAACCAACTTTAAAACTTTACACACAATCGATCAAAATGTGCAAATATTGGTTAAACGCTAGAGACGTAATTTGCACACGGTCCCTCGGGTACAGGTGACGTCACTCCTTTGGTTAGACAGTGTTTTTCTCAGCTTTTAAAACATCGACTTCTGCAGAAAAATGTTTTTGTTCATAGTCAGTTTGGCATAATAAATAGCTTGGTACAATATGGTTTTAATGCACATTAAAACATGTATTGAATACGGAGGTGCGCATGTCAAGTCATGCAGTGAATAGGAGTCAGTATCCAGTTTACATCTTATATAGAGCCCTTTGCAAAATCGTACTCCATTGTTTTAATGTTCATATTTTCTAAACATGACATTAAGTAACATTTAAAAAAAACTTATTTTATATTTGTGATTATTTGTGATTATATTTGTGATGATTATATTTGTGCATGAAGACGCCAATAAAACATCAAATTTAGCATTGAACTGGTCTATTATTTTATTTTTGTACATGCAATGTTTTACATTTAATATGAAAGCAACCTGACTATAAAAATGCTACAAACAAATAAAACCAAGTTAAACAACCCATCCTTCCAACACACAATGTTATTATTCAAGAGACTTAGTAGAAAAATGTGTTACGTACAGAATTAATGACATGATGATGCAATTACAAGGTTAGGATCTCAAATATTCATATAAAAATGGTTCTGGGCTGCTGTGTGCGTACAGGCCTGAGAAGATATGTCGAAGACATAAGATAGCAGCTCCTAATGTTGTTGAGAACCTTAGGCACAAAACATTACAAGAGACGTCTACAGAGTTCTACATAGCAGCACATCAGAAGAAACATGGCATTTGATTACAGTTAAAGCGCAGACATCAATCCTAAGTAGATATTGTAAAGAAATAAAAAAATCTAAGTATACAGAAAATAAACTAATTTCTAGCATTTTTCTACTCTGTTGTTCTTATATCATAATCCGATGATGTCATTGCTTCTGAAACATAAAGCCAAAAGTTCGGAATGGTTTAATGAATAATCCTGCAGAAAATATGCCAGTTTACGCATTTCAAACGCAGTATGTTTGTACGCATGAAGCAGTGAAAGGACCTCATCTTCAGAAAGAATAATGGATACACAACATTCAGCTTTCAGGATTTTTGGCACCACTGTGCAAAGTACAGACGTGTGTTTGTTTAAATTTCACAGCAATTTTGGGTCCATGCAGGTCTAAGATGATGATGGATTCAATATCTAGCCTCACGGACGGTCAAAGCCTGGTGCAGGGATTAGCTGCCCACATTTCTGCCGGAATTTACGGATTCCTTTCCTAAAAAAAACAACTAACAGGCAGACAGAAAGAAAGAGTTAAATTTTTGGATACACTGATGTTACAATTCAAGTATTAAATCCCTTTTCTGTCTGTTTATTAATCTTCTGGAGCTGCTCCAAAACACATTTATTTATAAGTTCACAGGAAAACAACCTCATGTTGAAATGTTACTGAGCTGATATAATGAATGCTTAATGACAGGAAGAACTATTCACTGCATTTGCTAATGTTTACAAGACGATCCTCTTGTGAAGATGTTCAGTATGTAATTTGAAGCGTTTAGTTGCAACCACACTAGAAACCGTTTAGCTGAAATTAATTATTACAGAATTGTTCTTGACAACCCAGCTAACAATTGTAGGTTGTAACAACATTTCCCGAATGTTTCAATCAGTAGAGAAAAGTTTACCAACACCCAAAGCATCCAATTTTCAGATCGTTATTCAAAACTATAAAATTCTGCTCAAGTAAAAGTTCTAATAACATTACAACTTTTTTATAACTATAGAGAGAACTATAGCCAACGTTCTGGTTATGTTCTTTGTTAGTTTCCATGCATCAACAGTTGCTCTTGTTGAAACTAACTGTACAGTATTATGTAACGTCTGACCTTTTAAAGTCTGGTGTGTTAATCCGCAGGATGTTCAGGGCATGACCTGTTTACCTCGAACCATTCATCTATACACCTGCAGGAGCAGAAAAAGAGCTTTAGAGCCACACAGATACTGTGTTTAATGACCGTATTGCAACGTTTCGTATTGGCTACCCTTTGTGGTAGACGCAGAGACAGGGCAGGCGTGCAATCGTGTCTCCCTGAACCATGTCGTCCAGACATATGGAGCATTCACCGCAGTCCCGGGACAAAACATCCTCTGGGGATAAACAGAACATATAAAGATTAGAGCAGCAGTAGTCAGGCGCTGTCAAAAGGCGGCGCCGTTTCCCAACACTGCGAAACAAAATGACTTCCTGTGTACAGTGACCAGACGTCTTAATAAATGTCAGACATCTCAGACATGTCAGAAACAATGTTATATGTTGTTTAAAACTCTGATTTACAATTTAAACACTGATTTAAATTGAACAGGGTTAAAACACATTAAACTATATTGTAAGACACTTTCATTTTTATTAAATAAATAAATATTTAAAGCTTCTGGTTTATCAGCCATTATGTTAGATGATAGCAAAAGTCGTTCTTACCGTTATAATTTAGTCTGGGTTTGGAGAAGCACATAAGCAAATGAATGTCTATTTCATCAGGGCAGACAAACTTTGTGCACACAGGACAGTGAAAGCCAGCTGAAACAAACAGAGTAACAAAACTCATATATATTGTGTAAGTAATTTCAGGAGTGAAATCTATTTGTTTCATCTATTTATCTACTATTTTTATATTTATTTTTCAGAGATAATCTAATCTAGTCAGTTTATCACGTCCTCAAGCATCTAATTCTGGGTAATCTAAAACACAATATCTGATACATGGAATCTACACGTGACAGGCATGTTTATATGACTATAACTGGTCTATGATCTAACTTGTTGTTGTACATAAACCATCCCTGCCCTATTGTTAACACAGTACATTGTTTTTCAGGGTTGGTATCTGAATCTAACTAGCTTAACCTGTTTGTTTCCTGTTGTTTGCAATATATCTTCAGGATTTAGATTTAATAAAAAGAGAATTACCTTTAATCTACTAATGTGTTTATCTGTCAATCACTAACTAGATAATTAGGACACATGATTTCTCAGTGAGACTGAATGTTAATGAGTGTTGGGTTACAACAGACACACACACACACACACA
>JBAJNP010001973.1:0-53199 GCA_036877545.1 Yasuhikotakia modesta | reverse complement strand
GTGGCCGAAACGCTCCAGCAAATAATGATCATCACCAGAGTAGCGAGGGACGTCATTTTACTGTGATATTGTAAGGGATGACACACAGCGTAATATCTGTCTAAAGCAATAATACACAGATTGAGAATAGAGGCCGTGCACAAAGTCACATCCAGACTGCTGTGGATTTTACAGAACAGGTCCCCCAGATACCAGCAGGTCTCCACCGATCGCAGCATGCTGGGGGGCATCACGACCCCCCCAACAAGCAGGTCGGCTACAGCCAAAGATAGGATGAGGTAGTTAGTTGGTGTGTGAAGCTGTTTGAAATGAATGACTGTTATGATCACCAACATGTTCCCTATAATTGTGACAATTGAGCACAAGCTAAACAGGATGTAAAGCAATATTCGACTTTCCAAGGGATAGACAAACTTCTGACAGGAAGTGTTACTGAGTTCATAGCAAAGAAAATGTTGTTCCATATTTTCATTGTGACTGGTGTTGATTTTGGTGTCCATACAGAAGTAAAATTTGCCCTTCAGTAATATAAGAGAAAAAAGGTTTATTGTAGCTACACACAGATTCAAGTTTAGTATACATTTTAAATATTACTGTAGTGCTGTTTCTGTAGATGTAGACATACACGTTTTTAAACACACACAGTTTTTATGAACACTTTAGTCTGATATTTTAGTAACTAAAAATGTAAACACAGGTTCCAATGACATAATGACTTGCTTACACTTCATTTTAAGTAAAAAGGTAACATGGTAACATTTGCATTTATCGCTCAGAAACTCACCTCTTTTTTTCAGTGACAAACTCAAGCGACAGAGCTGAGATCTCGCTTATATAGACCACAGACCTCCTGTAAACCGTCCCGTATGAATTCTCTCAGCTGTTGGGGGCTTTTGTTCTCGATGCACAAAACAAAAATAAATTGTTTGACTGTTTTTTTTGGTAAGTGTGTATATGTATATTGACGTTAAACATGAAAACACAAAGTGTTGTGCATACTTCAAATTTATCAGAACACACACACAGCAGCAATCATTGGCTGTTGCCTACTGGCATTGGAATCGAACCACCAACCTTGGGGTTGCATATATATATATATAGACGATACTTGATATATATAGATATTTATCAAGTATAGATATCTATCATTGATATAGATATATATCAAGTATCGTCTGTTAAACGTTTGGGCCTTATGTTTCAGTGTTGTGCTAAACACTGTTCACTGATTTCCTCAGTATTCCTTTCCTCCGCAACAATGACATCACAGCTGTCAGCACTGAAAATGCTGAAAAACAGGAAGTAGCTATTAGCAAATTGGTGTTAGCTTTGAAAATTTGTGTATTTTGCATGTGGTAAAATTTTGCCAAATGATGGCCGTAAGTTTCCTTAAATTTGATAGGCACACCGCACGTCTACAGTGGCCTGTGATACCATGTCATTCAAGTTTAAAGTTTATCTTATTGTAATGTAACAGCCAATTGGATCACATGCATCATGTAAGCCAATCATATAAGGGCCTTGAGTTTGTGTACTGAGTTACAACACAACAACCACTGTATGTTTGCAGATATGAAACATAAACACAAATATGAATGCAGAGTGTCATAAAATATTATATTATATTTATATAGAATATTATATAGAATATTTTTTAAATGTTTATTTAAATATTTTGCTTTAGATTTTAAACATTATTTGCCATTAATTGTAATACATCTTACAATTACGTTTAATGCATTTGGCAGACGTTTTTATCCAATGTGACTAAAGTTAAATATTTCAGTACATGTGTTCCCTGGCAAACCACCCCACAACGTTTGCACTGCTAACACTACTGTACAAAAACACCCAATAATAGTAATATTTGAGTAATAATTGTGGGATTGTTTTATGAATCAAAACTGTATTCAGAAGTGTGGCTCTGTGTAGCCAGAAATCTGATCTCTCCATTGTCAAGTCAATCTAGGATTGCATGAAGAGACAGAATTATTTCTATATTTATATCTATATTCATAAAAACTATGTTTAAATATATTTACATAAACTATACCTAAATATATTCATATAAACTATAGCTAAATATATTCCTATAAACTGTATCAAAATATTTACATATTAACTTTATCTAAAGTTATATGCAAATATTTTCAAAATGTGTGTGTGTGTATCAATCTTAAGGCTTTGCATATGTGCTGTGCAGATTTAGCATGTAAGAACAGTTCTGAAATAGTTCTATAAAAACACCAAACTGAACATCAGTTTCTATGACACAGATTTCTCCAAAACATTATCATTTAACACACTGCCTTAATTTAAATTCATGCGAGAGCTTAAAGACAGAAACAATGTATGTTTATTCTGTTAAGACATCATAGTTACTGTAATAGGGTGAAGTTCATTTTTATACATAATTCATATATATACATATTATACACAGAATATTTATATGGAAAAAATCAATACATGGAATCTTTATATTGTTACGTGAGTCAAGTATCTTTCACCATCAGTTCAAGTCGTGAAGAATTAACCTGGAATATTTTGGCCAGAAGAATAATTCTCAGTGCTTTTCTAAACCATCTGTAAAAGAACGCATAAACAAATGGATTGCACATAGAATTCATATATCCAATCCACAAAAACACATCGAATAAGGCCGGCGATATCGTGTGATTCAGAAACGGATCAATTAGGTTGCAGAAAAAAAACGGGGAGATGCTCACAAAAAATACCCCCATGATGATAGCTAATGTTTTTGTGGCCTTCCCCTCAGATTTATTTACAGCTGTGCTTGTTTTCTGCCCCACGTGTGCTGAATGCTGTATAGATTTGGATTGCCTCCGTGCGACAAGGAGAATTTTTAAATATATGCTGACAGCGATTATGGCGGGAAGCCCAAAAGCAAGAAACGATGATATTGTGCTAGCGGCGGGCGTTTGAAAGATGACACATGCCCCCTTACAGCCGACGTTGGTGGAATAAAACTCTTCTGCTCCGAGAATGTTGAGTTCTAAAAAGATCATAGCAAAACCAACAAACGCTGCTAATCCCCAGCTCAAGAAAATCATTAATATGCAAATAGGGGGTGTGATTTTATTAAGGTATTGAAGGGGATGACATACGGCATAATATCTGTCTATAGAGATAAACGAAATGTGTAGGAGAGATGTGATACATAACATAACATCAGCACTGCTGTGAATTTTACAAAAGGCGTCTCCCAGGTACCAACAGGTCTCAACAGAGCGCAGCATGCTGGGGGGCATCACAAACCCACCGATTAGCAGATCCGCTACGGCCAGAGACAGGATCAGATAGTTGGTCGGCGTGTGTAACTGTTTGAAATGAATGATGGCAATAATAACCAGCAGGTTTCCACATACTGTTATTAGTGCAATGGCACTGAAAAACAAATACAGCAAAATTTGAGTCTCGGAGGGGTAGACAAACTTCTCGCACGAGTTGTTGGATGACTGGAAGCAGAGAGCGGGCCCACGATCACTTCCTGTCTGAGTTAAATTGATGGAGTCCATTTCCTGTGGGAAGTTTCCAGAAATGGAAAACTGTCAGGTCAGAAAATAAGCATGAGGATTTTTCCAGACACTATCATCAAAGCATGGTGATTATTTCCAGCACAAAAACATCACTTACCATCAAGCCTCAACAGGAATCGCAGCCTTACACGTGGATGCTCGAGTCGTCACCTGTCCACACTGAGGTCAGAGCAGCAGACGCCATATTTATAAGTATCAACCCATTTTCATGACGTCAGAACTGTAAACATATCCATCATATGGATCTAAAGAGAACACTGGAGAAACATTTCTCATGAGATCTGACCTTCTCTGAGTTACACTGCAACAAAGTCACCATCATAATCTCAAGTGTTCTTGTTTTTCAGGTTAAATCACAGTTTTCTATCCTTAAATATAATGGTGTAAGAAAATATGATGGTTTGTAGGGAATTATATTTATTTTTTTTCTGAATTTGTCTTAGAACTGATGCTTGTATGGAATTTCACTGTACTAACTGTATATATATTTTCTAATAAAATGAATTCTTAACATTCTTGCAATTTTGTATGTGTTAATGTAGTACAAATGTAAATGTACTGTATCTGTACTGTATTTTTGATACTTTATTGTGTTGATTCATCTACTGTATATCCATAGATGGAATTTGTACAGTAGATCATTGTTAGAAATAGTCACAGGCCTTTAAACAAATGTTAGTGTGTTTGACATTGTAACAATGTAAACAGTTAAACTAGATTTTTACACTTAATTCATTTCCATGTTTATTTGGAATATAAATATGAGTTAATAATGAACAACTGCTCCAAAACTTTCTTGAGGGCCTTGTTTCAAAACAACTGACGTAATTCATTTTTATTTCTGGTTATGGAGATCACAGCTAGCGGTTAGCAGAGGGACTAATTAGACGTGTTAAACCAGTTCTCAAACAGTTCAGCTGCTTATGGACGCGTTCACACCTGTTCTCATTAAACTGAAATAGACTCACGCTTCACATTGATTGATCCCTACAGATGTGAAGTAAACTCAGAGTATCTGGTGTTGCGTCATTAGGATTGTGTGATTAGAGAATGTGTGTGAACAAACTTGTGGATGTGAAAAGTTAACTGACAGTGCAGTGCATCAAGAATACATCAATCTCTAAATCATTATATGTAGCATTACATTACTTAATATACATTAGGTAAATGTATTATAAAAATAAAATATAGCGTTTATTGTTTTACACAAGTTGTGGGTAAAACTGAGAGGAAACATCACTAATAACCAGGGCAAAAATAGGCCTATAAATGAAAAGAATAAATGCTTAAATTCTTTATTTACATTATATATAATGGTCAACAAACATGAAAATATTGGTGTAGCCCCCACACAAGGCCTCAAAAAGTGTAAACTTAAGATTAACTGAGCTATGGTTAAATCAGAAAGATGTAATCAGGTAAAAAATCTGTGTTAATATTTTTTTATTTATTTATTAGTTCTTAACTGTTATTGGTTGCATTGCCTTAAGTGGGTGTGTCAATAAGAACAATACAAAGTATTTAAAGGTATGTTTAATCACTGTTCAAGTTAGTGTCACATATTATCAACTAACAAATCGCAGCAAGACAGCACTTTATACAGTCTTGTTTTTGTTTAGTGCAAGAAAATTCAAGACATGGATTTATCTCTGCAAGAATAYGACTCCACACAATTCTGTTTCCCCGCAGTGAATAACTCTTGTGTTAAAGGCGCACACAGTGTGATCACACAGACAGTGTTGTATCTCATACTGCTGTCTGCGATGCTGGTGACCATTCTGGGAAACTCGGTGGTCATCATCTCCATAGCTCACTTTAAACAGCTCCAAACACCCACCAACATTCTGGTGATGTCTCTGGCTCTTGCAGATCTGCTGCTGGGAGTGATGGTCATGCCGCTGAGCATCGTTCGTTCTGTCAACGGCTGCTGGTACTACGGAGACGCCGTGTGTTTGCTGCACTCCAGTTTTGATCTGTTTCTCACATCTGTGTCTATTCTTCATCTTGTTTGCATTGCTTTTGACCGATATCAGGCCGTGTGTCACCCGCTTCAGTACCCGACGCGAGTGACCATACCTGTTGCCTGGCTCATGGTTCTGATAAGCTGGACTGTAATCGCAGTTTATTCCTACGGTCTGTTGTATTCAAAAGCTAACGTGAAAGGAATGGATGAATTTCTTGCCTCAATATACTGTATGGGAAGCTGTAGTCTCTATTTTAACAAATTGTGGTCCGCTTTAGATACATTAATAACTTTCTTCTTGCCCAGTTCTGTCATGATCGGACTGTATGTAAGGATTTTCATCGTTGCAAAAAAGCATTTAAAAGAAATTGGTGAATCAAAACAGCATGAAACCGAGAGCAGGTTTAGAAGTTCCCGGCGGTCCGAGCGCAAAGCAGCAAAAACTCTGGGTGTTGTCGTGGGAGCTTTCATCATTTGCTGGTTGCCATTTTTTGTGAATTCTTTGATTGATCCCTACATTAATTTTTCTACCCCGCCGGCTCTCTTTGAAACATTTCTCTGGTTTGGCTACTTAAACTCAACCCTAAACCCCATCATATACGGCCTTTTCTATCCGTGGTTTAGAAAAACTCTTTATCTCATTGTAACGCTGCGAATATTTGAACCTAATTCTTCTGATATCAGAGTTTACAATGTCTGATTTTTTTGTTTTTAGTTTTTACACATTTAGCAGATATTTTCTTACTGAAATGACTTTAAATAAAGAGCACAAAGCGAAGAACACATTGTTTATCATTATTATGTTTATGTTTAAATTTAATATGTGCTCTTGTAACTGTACAGACTCAGTATATTGTTGTGTTCTCTGTTGTAAAGTGTTTTTAATCAGATTAAAGGATTATCTAAAATAATGAATTTCTAAAATTGCAAACCAGCAACCAGTTGCTTAAATTACTAGTTAAGTTTACTGGATTTGGATAAAACCAACAGATGCAGCCCATCTTAGTTCAGGTCAGTTTATTGTATTAATGTGTCCGATCATGATGGAAATGGGAACATAGGGACAAAGATGAAGCCTGTGGGACAAAGGCAGACATAGCGGACCATGGAGCCAGACAGGGTCAAAGGTCGCCCCTCTCCTAATTCCTGCTTGTGCAGTAATCTAATAATTCTGTACTGTGATTTTATTGTAAATACTTGTTTTGCTTGTTGTGTAAATAATATTGATCTTTATATGTAAATAATGTTGTTCTTTATATGTTATATGTAAAAAATGCTGTTCTTTATAAAGCTGCAATCCATAACTTTTGACTCTCTACTGCCATCTCTGTTTGAATAATAAAATTGCAGGCTACTTTACAATGTGTGTTAAAGTCAACTGAGGGAAAACTGATAGATTAGGAGGCCTGTATAAAACTCGTATGAACATTATACACACAAAATCTGCAATCAAAAGTAGATAATAATTAATTTTGTAACATCAGTCTGTATGTTTTTAACTCTAAATATTTAAATAAAGTATTGGTTGTCATTGGCTGCTTTGCTGTGTGGGAGGGCCAGAGAAGAACATAATGAGTATATAAGGACGGATTCACTCACTATTAGCATTAATGTTATATTTTGTAACTGCAGTAGGACACAATTGTATAAATTCTTGTTTCATCCACACATAAGAAAACACCACAGGCAGGATGGATTTATCTCTGCAAGAATACGACTCCACACAATTCTGTTTCCCCGCAGTGAATAACTCTTGTGTTAAAGGCGCACACAGTGTGATCACACAGACAATGTTGTATCTCATACTGCTGTCTGCGATGCTGGTGACCATTCTGGGAAACTCGGTGGTCATCATCTCCATAGCTCACTTCAAACAGCTCCAAACACCCACCAACATTCTGGTGATGTCTCTGGCTCTTGCAGATCTGCTGCTGGGAGTGGTGGTCATGCCGCTGAGCATCGTTCGTTCTGTCAACGGCTGCTGGTACTACGGAGACGCCGTGTGTTTGCTGCACTCCAGTTTTGACATGTTTCTGACATCTGTGTCTATTTTTCACCTCATTTTTATTGCGATCGACCGATATCAGGCCGTGTGTCACCCGCTTCAGTACCCGACACGAGTGACCATCCCTGTTGCCTGGCTAATGGTTCTGATAAGCTGGAGTATCGCTGCAGTTTATTCCTACGGTCTGTTGTATTCAAAAGCTAACGTGGAGGGACTGGATGAGTTTCTTGCCTCAGTGTACTGTATGGGAAGCTGTAATCTGTTTTTCAATGCATTGTGGGGAGCTATAGACACAGTCATTGCGTTTTTTGTGCCCTGTTCTGTCATGATCGGACTGTACGCCAGGATTTTCATCATTGCTAAAAAGCATGTAAGGAAAATGGGCGAATCTAACCATCATGAAAATGAAAGCATGTTTAGAAGTTCCCGGCAGTCCGAGCGCAAAGCAGCAAAAACTCTGGGTGTTGTCGTGGGAGCTTTCATCATTTGCTGGTTGCCATTTTTTGTGAATTCTTTGATTGATCCCTACATTAATTTTTCTACCCCGCCGGCTCTCTTTGAAGTGTTTGTCTGGTTTGGGTACTTAAACTCAACCCTAAACCCCATCATATACGGCCTTTTCTATCCGTGGTTTAGAAAAACTCTTTATCTCATTGTAACAATGCAAATATGTGAACCCAACTCTTCTTATGTTAATGTTTTTACTGTTTGACTGACATTTAAACGTTATTTTGATCTCGTTGTGCAGCACATTTGTGAACATTTGAACATAAGAACTTTCTGTCACAGTGAGGTAAAAAAAAAACTCTTGGAAACATTTTTGGTTGAAAGTTTCTTCACATCCTAACAGCAATCATCAATTAAAATGATCTAAATGTATGTATTCTGTTTAAGGTAACACAAAATGTGGCCTTTTATTGTAATTTTTATAATTATTATTTTTAATATAATTATTATTAAGCTTTATTTAATTGTCAAAATATAATTGCTCACACTGGCACATATCACACAGATAAGTTTAAAAAACTGAACACTGGGCAGTAGCGTTAACTAGTCACTTCCTGATTATATTATTAATAATGATAATTATTAATAATAATATGAATTCAGAAAATTAAATGATTACTTAGCAGCGTACAGACCCTCCGGCTGAGGCCTTTCCTCAAGACACAAACAAGAGTGAGTCTGTGAGAATAACACTGAGAAGTGCCCTACAGAGATCACACCCTAACAAGGGCAGGAATTGTAACGTGCAGGAATGCTAATATGAGCTCATCAACTGGGAAGTTTGTGTATAAAACCCTACTTTTGAGAACCCCATTACTGAGGGGATGAACGGCTACGCTAGGGACACAACAGGTCTATACTGAGAGAAAGATTATGCCTCTCTATCGCCATCTCTGTTCGAAGCATAACATTGCATGTTTCTTTACATAATTGGCCCTATATATATGTTTAAATTAATTGAAGCCAAACTGACATTATCTGCAAAATTAGCCTTTAGTAAATTATTAATATTAATGTAATATTTTGTATCTCGGTAAGGAGGCCATTTTAAACAGTTTGTCATGTACTTAATAACTGACTGATGTTCATTTTTAACCTAAAGTTTGTAGTTTTAAAAAAAGCTTGTTTGGAACCAATTTTTAGTATTACATTTTGATGTTATTAAACAAATCCAACCTGTGCCACAAATTCCATATTGGAATAATGTAAATAATAAAATTCTAACTAAATACTCTTTACATAACAGTCATTGACACTTAAACACCGAATGCTTTGAATACATGAATATGTTTTGTGTTTGTTGGCTTGAGTTAATGATGTAACATGATGTAACACCCCTGTTCCTCCTGTTTCATTTATAAGCGTGGAGACTTGTGCCTAATGCCAGTGAATTCTGCCTCTGGATTTCCTAAACATGGAAAACAAGAAAGACTTTCTCCATGGATCCGACTGAGCATCACTGCGTTCCGTTCCGGAATTCCACCTGCTCTCTTAAGTCTCATTTGAATTATATCAACATACTGTTATTTCTGTACATATCTGTTCTCTCTGTGATGACGGTGTTTGGAAATCTACTGGTAATCATCTCTATTGTCAATTTCAAACATCTGCACACACCAACCAACCTTATTATCCTCTCCCTGGCTGTATCCGACTTCTTGGTGGGACTGTGTGTGATGCCGGTGGAAAGTTATCGGAGCATCAATGATTGTTTTAATATGGACAAATCCCAATGTAATATCTTCCATACGATCATGTCTGTTCTAGGGTCTGCGTCACTCATGAATATCATGTTTGTGGCTATTGATCGATATATTGCTGTGTGTAAACCACTCCAGTACGTGTCAACAATGACTAACAGAAAAACACTGATCTCTTTAAGTCTTGGATGGGCTGTGTGCATTTGCTATAATCTTGTAGTGGTGGATTTAAGAAGTTCTGTTCAGCCAGAAACAACTGTGTTCTGTCTGAGAGAGTGTGCGCTGCCTATCAGTGTGTCTGTGGGGGAAGCAGATTTAATCATCAGTTTCATTGCTCCATGCATTGTGATGGTAATAATGTACATAAGAATCCTCACAGTGGCCTTTAAACAAGCTAAAGCAATTACCAACATGGAAAAGCAAAGAACGTCTCGGATATATCAACAACCATCCAGGAAATCAGAGATTAAAGCTACCAAAACGTTGGGCACGGTTGTGTTGTTGTATTTTGCTTGCTGGATCCCATTCTACGTAACGTCACTTAACATGAAATATTTTCTAAACTCACCTGTGAGTTTCTCCGCTTTACTGTGTTTATTTTACACCAATTCGTGCCTCAATCCATTTGTTTATGCCATTTCGTACCCCTGGTTCAAAAGGTCAGTTAAAATGGTGGTCACACTCAAAATTCTGCAGACAACCAATAAGAGTTTGTTTCCTAAGGGCTGTTAATGGGATTTGATAACATCTGTATCATCAAAATTACATGGTGATACTTTTGGAACTTTCGATAACATAGATATATAGATATACATTATTCTTCTATTATTATTTACCTTAGGTGAAATGTTTTATAAACAAAATGCTGTTAACACACAAGCTGTGTGTGAAGATGTTTAATATAGTATTTAATATGCAAGTGTGATATGTAAGTTATAGGCCTGTCTTATATCTGGACCATTTGAGTGGATTTATATTTACTGGATATAAAATTATAATTTTCTTAAGTTTTACTGAATTTATTAACTTGCTTGCATTTAAATAAAATAAAATGTTGATAAATGCCATTAAAATATAAAAGAAATACCTATCTATATCTATCTATATATGAACGAACACATGCCTATTTATAAATGGACCTTCTTATAAATGCCTATTTAAATAATTTACCTCATACACCATTTTGCTGATTTTCTCAAGATTTTCTCCTGTCAACAAATCAAATGCTAAATGAAATATTAATGAATGCAATTGAAGATATTAAAAAGTGAATGCTGATAACAAACACACACACATACACACACACACACCAGCTCAATGTGGCTCTTAGCTATTAACACAAATTTGTGTTGTTAGTGTTGACATTTCATAAACATTACAGCAGTTTGCATCATCATCTGAGCTGCCCATCAAATATCCCTTCATATTTATCTTTAATGTTTAATGTTTAATGTTTCACTTCACTGTCTCTATCTAAAGAGGCGTTTAGTGAACTTCTGGTATTTTGTGACACGTTACAAGATATTAACCACTAGATGGAGACTTTCCCCAACGAGCTTAATAATTTAGCCTTATA
This sequence comes from Yasuhikotakia modesta, assembly GCA_036877545.1. Taxonomy (NCBI): domain Eukaryota; kingdom Metazoa; phylum Chordata; class Actinopteri; order Cypriniformes; family Botiidae; genus Yasuhikotakia; species Yasuhikotakia modesta. The sequence goes on along the minus strand of JBAJNP010001973.1, from coordinate 41,891 downwards.
ATATTTACCTTTTCATATTGTCAATTGAATGTTATTGTTTAATGTTTTAGTTATAGAATAACTTGTAAAACTTGTAACTAGTAAAGTTAGAATAACATGTGAGAATAACAGCTTGTCAGCAGCTCTTGTTATTCAACGAAACACAATATTAAAATCTGATTTATGGGCATATTGTCAAGGGAGGCAACATGCACACGTATAAAAAACTGCAAATCGTGCGCTTCACCAAAGCTGGACGCAATGCAAGATCCGATAAAACTGCGTTCTTTCCATTGGAAATACAAGAGTTACCTTAACATCCATTGACTTTGTGTACAAATCTACCACCTATACAGGCCTTCCTTGTTTCCCCAGAATGTCACCGGACGTGAATCTTACAGCAGTCAATGAAACCGGTGACTGTCTTGAATATTTGTGCCCAGAAAGATCAGCGTCTGTGTTTGTCTACGCGCTTCTGTACGCGGCCGCAGTGGCTGTGGTTCTTCTGACCGTGTGTGGAAACCTTCTTGTCATCGTCGCTGTCTGTCACTTTAAACAGCTCCACACTCCTGCCAATATCCTCATCCTGTCCCTGGCTGTGTCCGATGTCCTGGTTGGGGTTGTGATGCCGTTTCATTTGATTTGGCTTATCGAGTCATGTTGGATACCCGGTCCACTTTTCTGCTCCATTTTTAACTTCGTCACGTTTCAGGTGACGAGCGTGTCGGTTCACACCGTGGCCCTCATAGCCGTGGACCGGTTTTTGGCTTTAAATTACCCTTTCCTTTACTCTGAGAAAGTTACTCCCACCGTGATCTGCACAGCAACGTTTTTCAACTGGTTGTTTTCAATTGTTTATAACTTCACGATTCTTTTCGTTAATGGAAACTTCACCGATTTCGCGTGTCCGGGGGAATGTCTTTACATTGTGGATGAGGTCTCGTGCTTCATCGATCTGCTGGTTGTGTTTCTTCTGCCATGTGCTCTTATTATAATATTATACACTCATGTTTTTGTTATCGCTAAGAAACATGCGACGGCCATACGAGCGCTTCAGATTCACAGCACAGATTTATCCAGAAACCGAATCGGTGACTCTATGAAGTCGGAGCGCAAAGCCGCATTAGTTCTTGGGATTTTGGTGTTTGTCTTTCTCTTGTGTTTAATGCCTTATTATATATTTTCCTTAACTAATTTCCTAAGAGAAGATTCATTTTATAACGTTATCAACAGTGTTTTGATTCTGTTTTATCTTAATTCCTCGATCAATCCACTCATTTATGCCTTATTCTACCCCTGGTTTAAAAGGAGCATAAAACTAATCGTGAGTTTTAAAGTATTTAACACAGATTCCTCACTGATCAATGTGCTCTCTGTAAGCTCGTAATGGGAAGCAATGCAAACCTGAAGTTTGTACACTTCTTTATTTTAATCGTTATCCTTTAATAATGCATTTGGTCCCCATTATTAATGCGAATTAAAAATGATTCTGTAATGTAAAGGGGAAAAACAGTTGTGCTATTTTTAGAAGAAGCAATAAATGAATGTTGACTCTATAAAACTATAATTTTATGTTTCACTGAACTTGACATTGTTTATATTTAACAGTGAAACGTTAGTAGGGTAAACGCAATATAATCTCTAAATCTGTTGGTTAGTCAATGGCTCCATCTAGTGGGAAGATGATACATAGCACTTACATTTTCAAGGGCAATGCAACTTTAATCCAATGCAATATAAAAAAATAATCATTTGTGCAGTTGAATTATTGTGCAAAACATTTAGACTTTGTGTGTCAACTTCCCGGTGTGACCATCAGCCACATGTTCCTTGTGTTGTGGTACAGTATAGCGTTTATACTATGAATGCTTATTAAAAATATAGTAGTATTTCTCAGAAAGGTGGCAGAATAGGACCCTGTGCCCTAAACAAAACACAGCTTTAACTTCAGCCCATCAGAGGGCGCCGTGTTTGATTCTGTAGCCGAATGCATTGAATAAAACCACCAGAGGAAGTAAAGTTCAGCCATAAAGCAGATACATAACGGACTTCTATCTAATAAAACTTGTATATCCTGTAGGGGGCGCAATGTGGCTCCACTGTGGCTCATTTATGTCTCAGTACGTTTTATATGAATTGCTTGGATACCATTATAACCTAAAGTATCATCGATTCATCTTTATTATCGTACCACGGGACTCGTGTTCACGTGTGGACGTGACATAACATGATCGTTACTTTCATTATATCTGATTTTTTAAATATATATTAGGTAGTATACATTTATATATTCTGATGGTATGGCTGGTCAAGAAAGAAATTGAGAAAAATAAAATGTGACGCAAAAAAAAACATATTATGATGATATTGTTCTCATTGCCAGTCAATCGGCCACGTCTGACGCAACCGCGGTACGCATTTGCCCCGCCCATTAACCGGATAAGCCCCTCCCATCGCACGACTCTCCCGTTATGTGTCTCTTCTAGTCTCTTTATTCACGGGGGCGAAACTTTTCCGTGAAAGTTTAAATACTTTCCGCTACGGGAACTGAAGCTCATCAGTTTGGGATCTTTAAATGCTCAAACTGTTTTAATCTCGTGCGATTTATTTCATCGCTCTGTCATGTGAAGTATTTCAGGAGATAGTTTGACGAGTTGCACAGCAATGCAGCGAGATGCAGTAACAACGTGATTTATTGTGACTCAATGAATGACTGAATTAGGTGCAACGATCAGGGAAAGTAAGCGACCTCGCTCGCTTTGTTTACGGTGATAAAACCGTAGTTTGATCGCGCAAAAATGGGAGATGAATGTAAGTCGGTGAACGATAGTGATAATTTCACAAAAGCACCGGTGACGGATGCAGAAGCGACTCTTGATCCACGCGTCCAACCACCGGCAACGCGTTTATATAAGAAGAGATGGGTAATAGTGTGTCTGTTTAGTTCGTATTCTCTGTGTAATTCGTATCAGTGGATTCAGTTCGGCATCATTAACAACATCTTCATGCGTTTTTACGGCGTGGACTCCTTCACCATCGACTGGATGTCTATGATTTACATGCTGACGTACATTCCGCTTATTTTTCCCGTCTCGTGGCTTCTGGATAAGCGGGGTCTGCGGGTCGTGGCGCTCGTGGCCGCGGCTCTGAACTGCGCGGGCACGTGGATCAAGGTGGCCAGCGCGAGACCGGACCTGTTCCCCGTCACCTTTCTGGGTCAGTTCACGTGCTCGGTGGCGCAGGTGTTCATTCTCGGGATGCCTTCGCGTATCGCGTCCGTGTGGTTCGGTTCGGACGAGGTGTCCACCGCGTGCTCCATCGGGGTCTTCGGAAATCAGGTGGGTGATGCTTGCATTACGTGAATAATGCATGAGAGAGTTTGTATAGTGTAAATAAATATGACAATATATGCAAATACATGTTACCAAACTTTCCTGTAACAGAATTCAGAAATAAATGATATTAATAAACCTTAACAGTGTGAGACGCATCACTAACTTAGTCTCGTACCGATCGTCTATATTTGCATGTAAATGATTCATTCAGATAAATGGGTTTAGATTAATTTATTAATACACAGTTATTATGGATCAATGGGAAACATTTTGGGCTGATCCGGTTTCATTCAAACGTATGGCCACCCAGTATCACGTGACTTAACCCAAAATCCCTCCTTTAAAGTGGCCAGTCTGCACACTTACAATCCTTGTGAAACTGACCTTTGTTAGGAGCTTCCATTGTTAATCTTCATTTGGAAAGTCTAAGAATAGTTTTATTGTTCTGCCCTTCATGGGGGCAAAAATGTTGACCCTCGCGTTGACCCTTCAAGACAAATCTGTGTTTGAACGCCAACAATTCTGCTTTGTTTTAAACCTCAGATGTTTGTTTTATTTGCAGTTGGGAATTGCCATTGGTTTTCTCGTCCCACCAATGTTGGTCCCGAACGTTGAAGATATGGACGAACTTGCAGGTCACATCAGAATCATGTTCTACATCACGGCGGGTGTGGCTACCGTCCTGTTTGTCCTGGTCATCATTGGTAAGCGCACACATCAGTCATGCTGATGTCACAAAGGCTGCGTTCACGCAACGTAAACCGGTTTGACTCTGGATTAGTCCTGATTGGTTCATGTATTAACGATACTAGCACATTTGTAACTGAACTGTACACAGTTTTTCACTGTGTTTGTCTGTTCCTCTATTTGCACTCGTTTCTGTTCTTGTTTATACAAAAACACACAAGTGTGAGTTTATATGGCAAATGTTGATATCGCTGATAAACTGTCCTTCACAATTCACTCCGGTTTCACGTTCTCTGCTGTGTTTCACACTTTTAATACTTTTTGTTTAAATGCTGAGCTGCCATTTTTAATGACCACAACTTCTTGTGTAGGAACAAGGTCACATTTTTAAGGAACAGTCATGTGAACTCAAATCTGTTTTTGCAAGCGAGTGTGAATGTGTCGTCTGTGTCGAGACAAAGTAATGTCATCATTTTCATCAAAATAACGTGTTGAGCAGTTTTGTCTGTAGTAAAGACTGAACTGACAGGACCGTGAGGGACAGAAGCAGCTGGTGTTACTGGTCTGTAGTTCTAATAAACTACATCTGAGTTTTTATAAATTTAAGTAAACATAACAGTTCAGTCACCTGCAGTTCTGAGGACAACACGTTCAATTTCTCAACACAAACAAGCCCAGATGTCTGTCTGTGTGTCTCTCTCTCTCTCTCTGAAAGAAGCTGAATTCATTGTAATCTCTGGCCAGTAATTGGATGAGATTGTAGTTTTATGTTGTTATTAGTGTTTCGGGACCGTCCCGAAATTCCACCTTCTCATGCCCAGGCTGCGGCTCGTCTGATTTCTTCGGAAAGTTATTCGTACAGTGCCTCCATCCTGAGATTGCTCCGCAATAAAGCCTTCATCCTCCTCGTCATCACTTATGGTAAAAATCTTGTCCTTGTTTGTGTCACACAAACACACCAACAGGAAGTTTGTATTTTATCCTTGCAAAATAATTCAAAACAACAACACAAATCAGACAGACATGACATGTTAATTATTACATTTTTTCTGTTAGGATAATCTGTCAGCATATTTTGTATCACACCCATTGTGCTTTAGCCCCGTTTCTGATGTTCTGACTGCCTGACCTGTCCATCTTTCCTCAGGACTCAACGTTGGCTGTTTCTATGCTGTCGGGACTCTTCTTAACCGAATGATCATTGAACACTATCCCGTAAGTCCCTCCCACTCGCTGACTGACAGTTAAATGGTAAATGAATAAGAAGAATGTACAGTATGTTTGCTGTGGTTCGGCAGGGCGAGGAGGTAAACGCGGGCCGGATCGGTCTCACCATCGTGATCGCGGGTATGGTGGGTTCTCTCATCTGCGGTATCTGGTTGGACCGATCCAAAACATACAAGTAAGGCTGGACTTCAGTCTCAGCAGATGTGTTTTTGAAATGGCCTTGAGACACAGACAACGGTGGTTAAATATTTGTCATCAGAGCGAATTGGTTCTGTCTGGAAGATAAGTTTGTTATTGAGTTCTCCCTCCTGTGACTCTGTTTATATTATATCATTTAGTTTGTTTGCTCAGGTGTGTTTCTGACCTGTTAACCTAAACCTCACTGAACCTCTGTCACCCTCGTCCCTCAGTCTTCCCCTCCTGGACATTATTATTATTATTTTATTATTATGATTATTATTATTATTACGTTTATTGTTTTTAGAAGAACAGACAACATTTCCATGTGTCACTTTGTGGGTCAGATTATGTCACACAGTCGCACCAGCATCTACACTTATGTTGGACAGGTACTGATGTTTAAGGATTGAGATGTTGTGGTACATAAATCTGATGTTGTCTGATCTCCACACAGACAGACCACTCTGGCCGTCTATCTGATGTCCCTCCTGGGGTTGGTGCTTTACGCTTTCACGCTAAACCTGGGACACTTGTGGGTCGTGTTTATTACTGCAGGAACCCTCGGGTAAGAAAATCTGGAATAGATTCAGAAATTTTGGGGTTATGTTTGGCATAAAGTACTTCCAAGAATTCAACCACACTCCTACTGGCAGTGAAGAGAACAATCAAATTAGCTCCAATATGAAGTTACTCTGTCTGCAAACCTCTTCAGAGGTTCCTCTGAAACCTCTGTCTACTAATCAAGAATGAAATGAATGAAATATGTTGTGTGTTAGTTGTTTTGGTGGTAGATGTTTAGTTTAACGCATCTGTGTGTATGTTGTAGGTTTTTTATGACTGGATATCTTCCCCTCGGCTTTGAGTTTGCTGTAGAACTGACCTACCCAGAGTCTGAAGGAACATCTTCAGGTCTTCTGAACTGCTCCGCACAGGTGAGTGTGTTTGGTGTGTCTGTTTAAACGGATATAAAATGGTCTGTTTCCTGAAAGGTTTTTCTTCTGTCCTACTGCAGGTGTTTGGAATCATCTTCACAATCTGTCAGGGGAAAATTATGGACTCATTTAACACTCTGGCTGGAAATCTCTTCCTCTGTGTGTTCCTGGTTATAGGAACCATCATGACAGGTGCTTAAAGGAACCATCACGACATCACAAACTTCAGAACCCGTAACATCATCAACAGATAAACTGCATTTCATAGCACCTTTACTTTAAGTGTGTTTTTTCCTCTATAAACCTTCAAAAATATGCTTATAATTCAGATGTTAACTGTGGTTTCAGAAATGTATCATGTTTCCTTTGAATGTTTTGAATTGGTGAGGCTTGCGTTTTTTAAAAACCTGTGGATTTTAAAATGAATTTCGCGTATATGACATAAAATCTGTGTCCCTTAAAGTTTCAGTTAATGTATTAAGCTATTAAAAGCTCAGAGAAAAGAATTGTGGCGCAGTTGCCATTGTTTTAAAGTTGTTACAGGTGACATTCCTCAGTGTTCAGAGAAGGATGTGATCTCACTAACTCAACAGAGATCTGAAAGTCATGTATGTTTTTCCCATGTTACATGGAAAAACATAGGAAGTGCAGTTGTTATGTCTTCCACAAATATTCACACAGTAGGAATTGCATGCTGAGAATTCAGCTTTTAATTATTGTCCTTTTTTAAATATAACACTGTTTTATTTTTTTAAGAAAATAAAGCCTGTTTCTCAGAGACTACAAAGCGATTTTTAATTTTTCCCATGACTTTTTGAAGCATCACAGCTATTCTGTGTGTTTGTCTCATTGTGTTTGTTTGTTTTAGGTTGTATTAAAGCAGATCTGCGCAGACAGATGGCAAACCAACAGGCAAAAACAGCTGTGAGTACCAAACCAAACATATCTGCAAAACAGCCAGTGAAACACCTGCAGTCTTAGCCATTCTTGCTGTGTTTCTGTGCTTTTAACTCTTTAACTGTGTGTGTTGACTGGAGCTCCAGTCATTAGTTTAAATCCATTTTAAAGTCTTGTGTGTTTTCCTTGTGAGTTTAACTCCTGTGTTGATCTTCCAGCACTGTGATTGGATGACACAGAAAATGCTCAGAGACTCATTGTGTTTCTACAAACACACCTCCTGTTCTCACCTGTATCTTAACTCGTATTAACATTTCACACCCGACTTCCTGTATCTGCTTCATTTCCTGTGTTTAACTTCCTGTTTCCTGTGTCTAAACATCCCTTTTCCTGTGCCCGTTCTATCTTTGGTTTGCAGGCAGCAGCGAGCAGATCAGATGTTAAGGATCACAGTGGTGCTTCTTTCCTCCCGTCCACACACATCTGACCAATCACTCGCTGACCTGAGCGCTCACGCACTAACCAATCAGCTCCTCTGAATCGTCTCCAATGTGACATCATAGCTCATGTACTGGTTCAAATGATGCTTTGTCATTTTCTTGTTTTAATTTATTTGCTTCAAATAAGAAAATGATGTTAGTTGACTTTTAGCTTGAATTTGAGCTCCACATGCAATAATAACGTTTTATTGATAAACTAATAACCTGCTTTATTTAATACATATGAATCAACTGGCGTTCAGCTGGTGCGTGTGAGTGACCGACAGGGGCCGCTGTTTCGCCTATTTATTACTGTTGTATGTTTTGTGTTTATTGGATCTTCTGCACAAACGTTTGTTATAAATGAGCCAAACTTTAAACACACGCACAACTTCATAAAGTGTTAGTTAGTTCGAGATTATTTATCTTTATAATGTGTAACAGGCCTTTAAGTTTGCCTGAGACTGAAAATCAGTGTTTTTATATTGTGCATCTGATGTGTTTGTGTGTGTGTTTAGTTTTAACTGGAATGTGTGTTTGCTTAAGTGTAACACAGATGTGGGTTTTTTGGAATTTGTTTGTATGTTATGATTATTTTTGTACATTTGTCTAATCCAAACTAATCATCTCAGGATATCTTAATACTCTGATCTAACGTATCGTAACGGCTGACTGAAAGTATTAGAGTAACATTATCTTTTCTTACAACAAATGTTTTCAATACTGAAATTTAGAGGAATGCAGAATTTTTATCAGTGTTAAATGAATGAGAAACCAATTATCTGTTGGTTTCCATTTATGCAGTTATAAATTATGAGTAACAGTTTCAGAAAGCACAACAATTTTCATGTTTGTTTGTATTTTGACTTGATCAAAGTTCAACTGAAGAAATTATGACGTGTATTAAACTAAATGCTTTTAATACTTTGCTTCTGTTATTTCTATTTACACCACAATGACACTCAATTTACCAGAATTTCTGACAATATTTATTGGTTACAGTTACAATAGATAAACTAGCAGTTTGTATCATTAATAGTAACTATTTTATTTTTATGTCATCTGTTACAAAAAGTAGACAAGTCACCAAATGGATATTCATAAATATTTTAATGCAGTGATAATTGCAGAAAAGTTTCAGCATTTATGATATATGATAAAAAAGACATTTCCATAAAAGCATTTAACGTGAGAATTGTGCATTTCTCAGTGTATAATAAAGTAGCAAAACCATTAAAAAAACAAACATCAGTAAAGTCCCATAAACATTACAAACAAAGTCAGCTTAATGTTTCCTTATGGACTCTGATGACTTATGTTTGCTGAGGCAGGTGCATTTAAAGTATAAATCGGGTATCAGAAGTTGAATCCAGCTGGAATCTTTCACAGTCTGTGTTTCCTGTTGTTTAGGTGAAGGTCATTTGTTTGTTTGTTTGTTTGTTTGTTAAATCCATGCGTGACCCTAAACCCAAAGAACCGTTCGCAATTTTTGCATCTGTTTCAGTATGTATGATTGAAGCCTGGGGTGATGATGTCATCACCTGCCCGCTGTTATAAGGCACCACCAGCTGTCTGATTGTCTGCATGTGTTGTTATGGCAACAAGCACACCCGTCAACAGAACAACAATATCACAGCATTTCAATTATCCTCCACTGAACGTCAGGAAACAAATGGGATGAAATTGAACTCATTGCAATAACATAGGACTGATGGGTTCATTATAAACTATATCTCATAAACGGCATCTCTTTTTTTTCTCAAAAATGCACAAGCTAGCTATATAAAGTTGTAAACCGCAAAATACAGGCACCTCAGTAGATTGTACCACAAAGAAAGCATTTATAAGCTTGCAAATGGAACGGCCTATTTTAATAACTTAAACCATCATTCATCTCATATTTAAATTCATTTCACTTTACAAAGATATATGGAAAATAAATTATTACCTCAGTTATCATATACTCTAAAATAATAACATCAGCACCAGATCATTAAGCCAGGAAATCAGGCTGTCTCACTGACCACTATAAAAATCTCTGAGTTCATTATTGTCCTCGTATTGAATGAAAACATATCGATGCCTTCACCAGTAAAGACACGCTCCCTCAAAGATGTTTACGGTTATAAAAACCTCTTCATAGTAACCACTGATTAATATACAAACATGTACAACATAATGTGGATTATCAGTTATTATGATTGCATTTATCGCGTGGGTCTGTAAAAGATGGTGTATTTTAAACTACCAGGGTTAAACCACCCTTTGCTAAGCCCCACCATAGAACGTCTTATAGGACTTAGCTTTAGCTAACAGTGCAGTAACTTAACAATTATTTGTTACAATTACAATTTTTGTAAAAAAAAAACCAACAATGTTAATCTTAAAACACAAGAATTTCATAAACTACGTTAAAAAAAAGCCATAAACTTTAATACAGCAGGCAGCTAAGTTGCTAACAGTTGGTCAATAACATTTTTAGGACAAGGCTTAGCAAAGAGATTAATAATTAAACTGGTAGATTAATACACTGGTATCTAATACCTCAGTGCCTGAGAGAAACTCATTTCATTATGTAAATATCATGATGTAATACATATATGTCAAAGGTCTGTGATATGAAAAGCAGGATGGATTTACAGTGCCCAAAGCGAACAGAAGAATTCATTAAGGCAAATTCAGACAGAAACGTTAAATCTTCGTGGTGTTTGACAAACCAACGTGTTAAAATGTTTCGTTTTCACACATTTTTCACACATTTTTCACACGTGTTCAGAACAATCACGCTTGAATGAATAAAAACATCAGTAAAAACCAACGTTTATCATTTTGTATCCAAAATTCATATTTCTCTCTTTCTTGTTGTCAGAAATGGCTCAATATTAATATTCAGGTATTGAAACCTGATGTTCAAGTTGTTTGTATTTTTCAGTTCTGTGTGAAGTTACTGGCCTCTGGATAATAAAGACATCAAAACATCTGTTGAAAATAATGAAAATCCTTCGGCTCTGTCCTAATAACACTGATAACAGCTGTGGGGGTTTGCGAATGAAACACAAGTTAAACCAGCAGAAAAGATCCAAACTCTGGAATGTTCTGAAATGTTTGTAAAATCAGCTTAAAGCCTCCAGTGTGTTGAGATTTGCTTGTGTGTGCAAATAAAAAGTTGGGGAAACAAAAGGCAGAAAAATAATCGTAATATTGATACACAACCTGCTGTAAAAAGTTCCCATTTCCTCCAATTCTCCATTCGTGGAATGGCTTTTTTTTAAAAAAGGAAAAAAGACTCTGGCCAGCAGCAACGTCCGGTTTTGGAGCCGTGTAATTCGGATCTTACAGTGCTGTTTAAACTCATGCGGGTTCTGAACAGATGCCGTGGCCTTTCATCTCTGCGCTCTGCCATTTTGGGCTCCTCCTCGTGGAAACAGGAAGTTGTACAGTGATGTCACAAGCTGGAACCAACCCAGCTGGAGTCTGTGATGCTGAGTGAACTGAACAGAAACAGAGAGAAATAACATTTATAAACCTCATTTAAAATCGAGTAAAAAGTTGCATTTTCAGAACTTGAATTGTTTATGTTGAGCTATTTTAATAGCTTTTGTTTGATTTGTTCTTCCAAAGCTGTTTTTCAATAAACCTGAAAGTTTTTCAATAAACCTGATTCGCAGTAAGGAATTATTTTGTTTTGTAAACTGTACATTCCTATAAAATGTTTCAATGCTGTTGTTTTTAAATGATGACGAGTGTTTGCCACTAGATGGTGCCGTGCCCTTTAAATCTCTTCTCGTCCCTTTCATTCTAAAGCGTCCAATCAGCGCTAAGACAGCGGGTGTGGGCGGGTCTTGTAGTCCAGGCTTGTAGTCCAACGTGCGCGTAATCGACGGATTTTACGTCCGGTTTAAATGAGCAAAAAAACTTTGTTTGGGTCAAACTGGTCGCATAACAAATGTCGTGGTTTTTTCAAGGGTGACGTGGAGGTCACGTGTTTGATGACGTGGCGTTTGAGTCAGCGTCTAAATTTAGGCAGGAGTATAAACGCCTTCACGTCCACTTTCTAAGTCACACGCCACACAGACTGCAAAGACTAAAGCAGCACAAAGGCTGCCAGTTATCATTTCTGTCTTATGATATGTAATAAATCTAAACCTATCTATCAAAACTTAAGTTATTTCATTGTATTCTAACATCCTAATCTTCTCCAAGCACAATTTGACATTCAATCTTTACATTTATATAAGATAAAACACCGTCAATCTCTTCATAAATGGCCTAAATTAATCCCCAGTCATGTTTTAGTAATAATGTTTATTTAATTATACATGGATCTATTATACTGGATTTTTAAATGATCTAAATAGACACATGACTACAAAACAATGTAATGATGCTCCAACTGTCATGTGACTTTACTTTTAAACCCTGAAAAGTCATGTTGTTAAACAGGCAATTCTGGTAACGCTAACTAAAAAACTCTAAAAGCTCATACATACAGTAACAAACATACAGCTTTAGAAATGGTAAACCAACAATGATGTCATTGCTTCCTTCCTGTATTTGCATATTCTTTACAGCAGTAACAACAGGTGGTGATGTCACTGCACATCGTGACAGTAACCACCGAAACCTCGGTCACCTGTCTACCTTGTTTATCCTCTCGCATCACATGCCTGCATTTGAATCTGAATTAGTCCTGACATCATTCTTACCAGCTGAAGCTGTTCGTGCTGAAACCGATCGCCCATCTCACGTAATTTACGTCCAATCTGAACTTCCACGCTGATTCCCGCCTCGTGTTCATTGTCTCTGTCTTCTGGCCTCTGCTCCTCCTCCGCCCTCTCTTCTGAGTTGTGTGTGGCGTCTGGGACGGGTTCGAACAGGGCGGGGAAGTGTGCGCGAAACCCAGCATTGCCTTCAGGATAAAAACAAAGTTTATGGAAGATTAACTTTCAAATGTTGTAACTACATGACATTATCAAATCGGATGGTTCCGCCTCCTGATTCTGATTGGTCGGTGGCTGTTGTTTATTTAAAATAAAGCACAGCTGTGCCAATATTTGTATCACTGCACAGCACCAATAGGGTTTATGTTCTACAGGAAGATTGGCATTTAATGATTATACTTAAAAAAAGCTACATAGCTTCATCTTAAGACCATTGTTAGACATAAAACAAAGCTGTTATTTTCTATGTTAAAAAAGCCCTACATAAGATTAAAATTGTAAAAGATTAAAACTATTCCTGGGGGTAAAACATAAAGTTAATTTCTAACACTGACTTGAACTTTGCCAAATTTGTCTTTGTTTATAATACAGTCCCATGCACATGGATAAACAAACGTTTTCCTACCGTGGAAAATTGTTCTTGGTTCCTCTGGGACCCCAGCGGCCGTCGTAAGCGACGCAAAGCCCCCAGTTCCACAATGAGCTCTGTACGCAGTCCTGGTCTCCACATCTGCACAGTGAGAAGATGCGTCTCGCTCAGAACTCTGGAATGGTGCCATCTCTCCGGTTCTCGCCGAACTCAAAGTCTGTGTGGATCTGTTTTCAAACCGTCCGCGTCTGGTAGGGGTTTGGCCACAGGGAGCGCTGTTCTCTGTGCTCTGGTCTCTCAGTGGTGGTTCACGATGGTGAGGAAGCTGTTCCTCTTCATCATCCTCCATCAGCAGCCCCAAAACCCCCTGAAAACAGCAAACAATGACCCTCATTCCATCAGAAGGACCCTCGGTCGCAGTTTGCATTGTGGTCAATGGATGCAGGTTTTCTTATTTTTAGATTCCAGAATGTTCTACACAGCAAGACCCATCCCAAAACGTATCATATATGTTCTTAAACCTACATTCACACAAACGCACAGACAACTGACCGATCTATGGACAGTTTTATTTGCTAAATGCTATTTTGGTTATTTTTGTTCAGTCTAACAATAAACATTTAAGATCTGTAAGTAGAACAGCGTAAAAGTTCAGCTTCTAGAATTAGGCTGTCCTGAGATCTGAAGATAAGCAGATCACAAACAAAACCACCACAGCATTAAACAGAAGCATTTTGAGGGAGTCACATACAAATTCAGATTCAGGCCTCTGTATAACTGTTGTTTCTATCCAACGAACTGATGCTATTCAAATCTGCTCCATCAAAACAAATCTGTTATGGCGAACAGAAAATTGCTATGTAAATTATAACAGATGCTTTAAAAAGCAAATGGTTTCGTAGTGGGAGGTGAACTCTGCGAAACAGACGTAATAGGAACAAAAGTTCATGCACAGACATGTATCATGTTTGCGGTGCATGAGTTGATTGTCAACAACATCATCTAGGATAATAAAAACCATGCAACTGATTTATGAGTTTATCTGATATTATCTGGGATGCGATTCTGAGATGTTTCTGAGAATATTAACAGATGACAATTAAACAGAAATGCGACCTTGATACAAAACAAAAGAAAAAACACATTCAACACCGGCACAGAAAATGTAACGCCACTCTACAGAAATGCGCTTGAATTGTTTAGACAGACAAATAAACATCACCAAACAAACGTCTGGTGTTACACTAATAACGAGAATCGTGTTATATTTGCCTATTCTGTAATTTAACCATATAGTTCACAGATCATCCAACTTACAGAAACAGTCTCTTCTCATTTGTACCGCACAAAGAGATCAAAAGAAGAAAAGTCACATAAACCGGGGAAACTCACCGCCAATGTGTCAGTCAGTGCTGTTTTATTGCGTGAACTTTATCAGTAATGTTGTATTCCGCATTCACTCCTCGACATGTTTGTGTTTACTAACACGCTTTCATTCTGCGCTCTCAGCTCCACTTGTTTGTATTGAACGCGAGTCCCGCCGAAGCCACGCCCCCGTGCGCTGACGTCACAGAATAAGGTAATTTCTCGTGAAGGGGCGGGGCGTCCGTCCGTGTTGTTGATGCCCGAGGGAAAAGGTCAGTTTAGGGTTTGTGAATTGATATCTGTTTAAATACAGACGGATAAACAGGTTGAATTTTCATCAGATTTAAAGTTTTAACACTCAGTCGTGTCTCTGTAATGTTTATTAGCAATTAGATTGTAATGTTGACGTTGTGTGGATGGAATAGCTTTAACAAAGTTATTTAGACAGCCCTGCTTTTGTAAAGGCAGCCCCGCTTTTATAGTTGTTTCTAACCCTATAAAATGAATAGACTGCTTCAGTAATATTTTTTATAAAAATTTACATATTTGACATTATTAATATGAGTTTCTTTGAAGAACCTTCATGCAGCTCTGCAACAAAATCTTTTAAACTCACAAAAGTACCATAACAGTTCAAAAAATTGCATATTTTAAACAGCTTCTATAACAGAGTTCCTATTTTGCACCATTTCAGTTTACACGTAGTAAATTGACATGCAGTGTGTCATAAAACTACACGTACATGCAAATTGATTTGCCACTTATCCCTTCTTAAATATTTTCTATATTTTTTAACAGTTACAAAAGAACCGTTGTAACACATTTCCATTTCTTCCTTTTTCAATTCAAGTGCACTTGTTATTAATGGGCAGTGAGTCACCTGCACATCACATGAGTGTCTTCCTGTTCTCACTCGTTTGCAATGACATCATCTGTTCTGGCAGCCGTCGCGCTCAGCATTCCTGCAGTCTGTTGCTGCAGTCTTGGGCCGTGAGGCTGCAACGGGCATCATGCACATTTATTAGTGCACTAGAAAACCCGTGTAAGAACAACTGTTAGGAAAGCTGAAAGAAAGTGTGAAGATCTGTCTTTTTCTTTTAAGACAACGTAAAAACTAGTCAATACAGGCTGACACGATGTTAGCAGGGATTTGTGTGCTGTGGAAAGTGTAGATTTGGATGGTTTTAGAGAAGCAAGAAGCAAATCACAGACTAGAAAAAGTGGATTGAAATAGACTCAAAGTGACTCTGTTTCTACGGTAACTGTGGATGGGGAGGTACAGCAGATGAGAACGGAGGCAAAACAAATGCTGGCTCTGCCTCCGTGGCAACAGCTATATCATTGGTTCTTGTTTCATAGTAAAGATCTGTTAAAAAAAATAAAAACACAAGAGGCCCGAGAGACACCTCCCTCACAACTGCATGTTGCATCAGAAAGACCCTACAAGAGGAAGAACTAAACACACAAATCACATGCTCCACTTCGTTCTACAGCCCCTCCCACCCCTTCGCTCTCCCGCCAAAACATCTCAGCACCTAAATCCTGCCTAGAAACCAAACAGCTGACTTCTGCTTCGCTACGATTGGTGCAGCTCCCTAGCAACGGCGTGTGTTTATTCAGCCAATCAGGCGCTGAGTTCTCTCCACTTTCAACCAATGGCAGGCAGTCCTGGCTAACCAAGGCAGAAACAGTGACTTGGTAACTGACCGGCAGAACAGAAACCAACTCTGATTAGTGGGATCTGTGCTCACACCTCATTGGCTGCTCATTACGATCTCCCAGTCATTCATATATTCTGTAGCTGCTCTCTTTTGGCCCAAAGGGATACACCCACAACAGAAGGTCAATTTCTCTTCATCCTGATTGGCTAAGCAGCAAAAAGGACTCCTAGTAACAAACCACAATTGCTAAAACAGGGTGTGGTTAGACTTCTGTCAATCATCCAAATGCTGGCCAAACATGATGTTGTTGCTGCCGTTCTGCTCTTAGTAGGAATTATGTATGACAAACAGGCATTCATTAACTAAAACACACACTTTTTTACATGTAAAATCCAAATAAATCCTATAATTTTAAAGCATACCGTCAGAATTGTGTCGTAACACATAATTGCATAAATGCTGATTAAAAAAAAACAATTATGGCAACATTTTTTCAAGAGTCAGTCTTTAAATGGGACTTTTTTCATGGACAGTTATGTAACCTAGAAGTGTTTGTATTTTAATCTATTTTTGTCAATAAATGTGATGTTTACAAAACATAGTACCACATCACTGCCCTTAAAATATGTGCATTATCACATTAATGTGATGTTTGTACACATTCTGTTATCTCTTTAGAATGCACATGAATGCACATGTGTTTAATAACTATGTGTTGTTATGGCCTTAAAGCAATATTAAAATAAATGTTTGTTCTCTAGCTTACCTATAAATTACAGCTAATGTCTGATCTTTTCATCTTTTTGTCTGGAAAATATTAGCAAGTCCCACCGTTGTATGTTAGATGTTTAAACTTGTATTAGATCTGTATAGAATTGTGAAAATGATTTGTGAGTCCCAGACAAACGACTGCATGACAAATAAGGTGTGACATCATAACCCTAGACTGCATGACATCATCCTTTAGAAACCATTTGAATGTGTCAAATGTGAATCTAAAGGGACTGACAGAAAACTGTTTCAGAAATCAGGATATCCGGTTTAACCCAAATTTGATTTTTTTTTAAATGTGTTGATAAAGGCTGTTTTACACTCAAACTGTCATTGTCTCAGTGATGGATGAAGATATTTGCTCAAACGTATGAAATTCAACTGTGGGAACATTAATGCCAAAATCAACATCACCATGTTACAAGATATTTTAGAGATTTTAGAATATGGCGTGTGTGTGTGTGTGTGTGTGTGTGTGTGTTTGTGTTGTTCTGGTACTCACCAAATGTGTTACATTTTGGCTTGTCTTGTGTCTATAGAATGTCCCTATAAACATGAAAAACTAACCTGTGTGTTTGAATGTTTTTGTCATGTCTGCATGTTAACGAAGATTTAAAATAGAGCAGTGGTTCCCAAACTGGGGTACTTACCCCCAAAGGTACCCACACTTTTTTAATTAAAGACTAAAATAACATTCAGACCGACTTTCACTGGCAAAATGAATGTGTGCGTCCTCTAGTGTTCAGACGTCATCGTGCTCTTAGTGTCAATGTAAAATAAATGATTTAATCACATTAGCCAGTCAATATAACGTTAGAGATCAAGTGAGTGTGAGCGTCATACGTCATCGTTTACATCTGTCTTTATACCTCAGATAAAAAAAACGTTCTGAAAAACTATCTGAGAAAAACTTTAGTGACCTATTTACAACAGGCACTGATTTGTGATCTGCTAATGTGTGTGTGTGTGTGTGTGTGTGTGTGTGTGTGTGTGTGTGTGTGTGTGTGTGTGTGTCATGGTGGAGGTCCCAGAAATGATGACAACATCAGCAGCTTGGGACTGAAGGAAACTGTTCCACCCTCAGCCGGTGCCTAAAGGGAAGATGGTGACAGATGATGTCAGCAAACTGCAGCCTGGCATCCAATGGGGTCTCCTGGGATCTCCTTTGAGCCACCTGCAGTCCATAAACCCGCACATGTGCGTCTTAATGAAAGAACAGATGTCCCACCATAAATTCATCTGAGCTCTAAAAATAGAAAAGAAAGCTGCACTTTTTAGAGGTGTGGGACAAGACGTTCCAGCTTTTGTTTGTGTGTTTTTTTCCATAGACCTTTCTAATAACTGTAGGCCACAGTTGCTTTGTCTTCATCAGTAATTGTGATAGAATAGTTATTGTTGGTAATTTCACTGCATAAACGGATAAACTTGGTTGACTGAGTCAGATATTAATTTAAGCTGATGTGTCCCTGTACAAAAACATGTGCTGTGCTGGTACCATGCAGGCTATTGCCATGAGTTCTCATAGGGATATTTAAAGGAGTGTGATGCTTCCATCTACCGGCACACTGAGACACTGCATGTGATGTAATTCAATACAATGGCGATACACTCAATATATGTTTTCAGTGGTGGTTGTGACGTCATAAACCAAAGTTCCTATATATTGTACCTGTATTAGATTTTGGCTATAGACATGCTCATATTCAACCACCAAGAATAACAAATACAATGTTATATTACATATACATTTACATATATATTACATGTAAAATGTTATATATGTATAATGTTTGCAGCACCTTTTTTGTTAAACAGATGCTGAGGTCGATTTAACATTTACTGTGTTGTTAGTTATATAACTGTGTCACCAACGCTAATACACAATGGTCTATAATACATTTAACCATACTAGCATAAGCCATACAATAATTATTATAATATTATTATTTGCATTCTTTGGCATTCATTTAAATTCTTCTTATTATTTTAATTGTTTTATTTATAATTTAAACTATATTAACGTTTTACTTAATAACTTCAACGTTAATTGTTTATTCAATGAAACATGTAACGTGGTGTCTTTGTGCATTTTAATATAAATTAATACATACATTTAATGATAAAAAATCATTTTAAAAAATAATCTAATCGTTTATAAAGTTGCTCTACGACGTTTTGAAATAACTACGTCAGTGACGTGATGTTGTCATCACGTCGGTGACGTGGCCTGACGACGGCACGCGGGAAAGTTGAGAGTGAGCTGCAGGCGGCTAAGCGGGTGAGTTATGAAAACAAATATTGTATAAATATAAATATTGTGTTAAATTTGTTGATCTCAAACAGAACACATTGTTTATAATTGTAAGTACATTGGCCTGTTTAAATAAGTGTGTTTGTGCCCTTTTAACACGTAAGAAGGCTGGTTGCATCAAAACAACATGGATCATGTTTACTGTCCTCAGCTGGCAGATCGTTTACACTTGTTTGGTTATTTCAGTTAATATACAGTTTTTATCCTTTTGTAACAAAAGTACTGGGGTGTTAGATGCCAAAAACATGATACGTTGTATGTACAAATATTTACACATATCATGCTAAGTGCAAATATATAGACGTACCACGTGATTTCGGTACTTCTTTGTTAGTGACGTCATACACGGGAAACACGGTCACGATAAATCTTAAAAGTCAAATAATACATATTTACTGTTTTATAAAGCGGTAAATATGGCCATGAGAAATGCGTCCCGGGTGGAGGTGGAAGCAGAAGTTGAAGAGGAGGAGAACTTTGGGCCACAACCGGTCGCCCGTCTGGAGGTACGACAGTCCGAACTGCGTAAAACTCCGTCTGTGTTACAACGTGATGTTAATACAGACCCGATCCTGTCATGTTGCAGCAATGTGGCATAAGCAGCAGTGACATTAAAAAGCTGGAGGATGCTGGTTTTCACACCGTTGAGGCTGTAGCTTATGCGCCCAAGAAGGAACTGCTGAACATCAAAGGGATCAGTGAAGCCAAAGCAGACAAGATCCTGGTGAGAGTTTATTAATGCTGTTATTATTACTAATAATAACTAATATTGTTTATCATGGTCGTATGATGTACATGTCAGGTATTGAATTTTGGGATATTACAGACTAAATGATAGTTTGTGGCTTGTTACTTAAAGAAAAATAGGTCCTATAGAATTATATAGGAGGAAACTATAGGGATCACAGTCATCATATATGTAACCAACCTGAACCTCACACACACACACAAAGATGTGTTGTTTGGTTGGTTGCCAAAGTACTCTGAAATATGTTCCTGTTCCTCAAACGTAAATAATCGTTTTTAACAGACAGAAGCTGCTAAGATGGTTCCCATGGGATTCACAACAGCCACAGAGTTCCACCAGCGCCGAGCTGAAATCATCCAAATCTCCACCGGGTCCAAAGAACTCGACAAACTCCTACAGGGTCTGTGTGCCAGAGGTTTCCTGTTTTTACTCCTAGATTCAATCTTTATGTTGAAGTTTTGTCTTTGTTCTGTTCTGCAGGGGGAATTGAAACAGGATCCATCACTGAGATGTTTGGAGAATTCCGGACAGGAAAGACGCAGCTGTGCCACACGTTGGCCGTCACCTGCCAGGTAACGTTCATGTAACATTTCTAACCTGATTTTTAAACACCGGTTACACATATTATCATGTTAGTCTGCATGTTAACTTAGTCTGCAAGTTTTTTTAAGCTGTAAACATTTGTTAAATATTGACCGAATATGTGGTTATAACAGGACATATAATGTGGTTGTATTAGACTTTCATTGACTAATGAGAGTTAGACTCGTTCATGCCATAAAATGTCAGTCAGTGTGTCTCATGTTTGCCCATATGTGTCACATTTCAGTTGCCCATCGATCAGGGTGGAGGGGAAGGAAAAGCCATGTACATCGACACAGAGGGAACGTTTCGTCCAGAGAGACTGCTGGCTGTGGCTGAAAGGTTAGAGCAGTTCTATCAACCCTCAGTTTCACTGTGCTGTGTAGGCCATACCCTGTGTGCCATACCCTGTGTTTGTGGTGTCAGGTATGGGTTGGTGGGCAGCGACGTGCTGGATAATGTGGCGTATGCTAGAGCCTTCAACACAGACCATCAAACACAGCTGCTGTACCAGGCCTCTGCCATGATGACTGAGTCCAGGTAACACACATTTATATTATATAACTCTCATGTATGTTAGAAAATATACTATGGTGAAGCTCATGTCACCATAAGCGATTTCACTGTAATATAGAATTACTCTCTGCCCACATGCAGAAATGTTTTTGATTACACACACACAGAGAATCAGTAGCTTTATGCATTTCTATATTAAAAATCTCTCCAGATACGCTCTGCTGATAGTAGACAGTGCCACAGCGCTCTACAGAACCGATTATTCCGGGCGAGGAGAGCTGTCTGCCCGGCAGGGGCACCTGGGGCGATTTCTGCGCATGCTGCTAAGACTCGCTGATGAGGTAAAACGCTAGAGATCTGAGCTTCAATCATGGTTCTTCATGTCAAATCCTGTATATGGTTGAAACTCATGGAGATAAATTGTTTGTTGGCAGTTTGGTGTGGCTGTCGTCATCACTAACCAGGTGGTAGCGCAAGTGGACGGAGCGGCCATGTTTTCGGCAGATCCGAAGAAGCCGATTGGTGGGAACATTCTAGCACATGCCTCAACAACTCGGTAAAACTCAGCACTGGTTTCTCCTACTGCTGTGTGGTTCAAGTGTCTTAAGTGTGAAGACATTTAACTGGTGTTTTTGTCTTGTAGGTTGTATCTGCGAAAGGGTCGAGGCGAGACGAGGATCTGTAAGATTTATGACTCTCCTTGTTTGCCGGAAGCAGAAGCCATGTTTGCGATTAACGCAGATGGAGTTGGTGACGCCAAGGACTAAAAAACTGTTGATCGGAGAACCTTCATTTATACGTGGAACCTGGAGAATTGACTGTTATAAATAGAACCTACTTTATATTAATGTGGTTTTTCACATGCACACATTGTTGGTCTGAAAATATTTGGTTTTGAAATGAGAATTAAAAATGTAAAATTAGCCTAGAACATAAGAGCGTGTGTATAACATTATATGTTGTTAGTCTTTACAGCATTATGTTCTGACAGGCTCTTCATTTACACCTGTGCACATTGATAGATCTTACTGATCTGCTTTGAATTTGATCTGAATCGAGCTCTTGTAATTATCTGAGGTTATAATTATTTGCTGTGGCATCAACCCTTTCTCTGTTATTTACATCTTATTGCTGTATTTGTTTTCTCTGGTGTGATGTTCTTGTATATAAACTACAAATAATTAAAGTGTTTTAACTGTTAAATTTAAAAGCATTTATCTTCACATATACCTGTAGTTACAAAGAGCAGTGGAACATTAAAATAATGAAAAACAAACAAAACATTCAGAGATGTTTATTTTATTGTCATATTTCTGGGATTTGCTTCATATCCCGACATAAAATCAAATGTGAACATTTTAAAAGGTCAAACAGTTGTGTGAAGTTACATTTTTAAGCATGTTTAAATATTAAAAAAATTAGGAATGATAATTGATGTTACTTTCAGTGCTTTTTAAAATGGAATGAAATGCCTTTGTAAAACATTTTCATATATAACATTTCATTGCAAACAATAAATGCAGCTTATAACACAATACAATATTAAACAGAGCAAATATCAGGTAAAATTTAAGACAATAACTTGAGGAAAGTGTTTCAGTCCACTAATGATTCACACTGTTTTTTGATAGGGCAGCTGTGCTGTCAGTCAAAGCCTTTAGCTCCTCCTGTACAGCTGTGTTTTCAATTACCTAAATAATCATTAAGACAAGACAGTTTAAAACCTGAATTGCTGAATTACAATTAATGAAACTTTCCATGAAAAAGGCTAGGTTACCTCAACTGCTCCTGTCAATGTGTTCATAGCTAACTGGACCCAATTTCTGGCCTCCGAGATGTTTCCAAGCTCCTTATGACACTACAAAAATAATATTATTCCAATAAGAAACATAGTTTAAAAGAAAAATTTGAACCTTTTTGTAAACAATACAATTACCTTGGCAATATAAAGCCTCACAGTTTTGGAGAAGCCTGGATTTAACTCCTCTGCCTAGATATCAGAACAAACACGGGTCACAGATAAAGACACAAACGTCGCTGTTTTGATCCAATACTCATGAACTTACAGATACCTTGAGAAAGTTCTCCAAAGCTTCATTCACCGAGGATGTGGGTGGAGTTTTATAAATGGTGTCAGCAGCTTTTTTCTCCAACCAACTCAGAGAAGACATCTACACACACGTTTTGTTATTTAAGTATTTTTTAATTCTGTAACATTTTTTAAACGTTCCACCAACTAGTTAATAGATTATATTCTGCATTAAAAACACTCTCTAACGTTCCCGTTAGCTGAGATGTTATTAGCGAGCACCGCTAATGGCCACAGAGATACTTAGCGCTCTGTGTCTCCACTGACCTGTAAACACCAGCGGCCGAGCAGATAGAAACAGATGGGATCATCGTCACACAGAGTCAAAGCTTGGTCCAAATGCTCCTGAAATAAATATGGCTGCCATTATATCACCATTATACTATGAACATTACTGGAAATGTATCACAGTGTTCTTGAGTCCGAAAGACTCACCTTCATTACCCAACTGCTTTTAACTTTACCATGAATGCTCTCGTGCTGTGAGGACAACTGTGCTAAAAGCGCAAACCTGAGAGAGAAAAAGAGAGAGAGAGAACGTTATCATACCATATACAGTAGAGAAGAAGGGAGGGAGTATGCGCTATTATTATTTTACTATTATTATTTATGTACCACTTGTGACATTCTGCGCTCAGTCTGTTCTTCTTCAGTGCCGCCTCTGCCTCGAAATTACCTTCAGGGTCAAAGGTAAAGTGTCAGTACAATTCTTATTAATGTGGCCACCATGTACTTTGTCACTGCTCACACTCAGCAGGGCTTATCTAAGAAACTTGATAACGTTTGTTAATTTGCAATACAATGTTTCAAAAATTATTGTATATTAAGTGATAATTCATTGTAGCAATCAACATATTAACATGCCACATTAGAGATTAATGAAAATACAACAGCTTAGTTTAGGAGCACCCTATGTAGTGTACTTCACAAGCACTTTTGGGAAACAAGGTGCTGGTCTTACCTTGCTCTGCGTAGTTTCTCTTTTCTTCTGTGCTGTCTGTTATGTGACACATGTCGCTGTAGGCACGAGCCAGTCGCCACACAAACTCCATGTTATCACCATACTGACAACACACACACACACAAAAATGCCTTTACATCACAGCTGATATGTTAACTCACTAATTAACCGCCGCTGGAGCTGAAGGTTATATCAGCCCAACGCAAAAATATCTCCTCAAATAAAGAAGGGAAACAATGGATAAAGATTAGATTTGAGTTCACAGGCAGGAGAAATCTTAACCCCTTATTCCAAATCAGTAAATCTGGTCATTATATTTACTCACCAGTGGTCTGTTCTCAGTCAACAACTGAAAGCCCTCAGATTTTTTCCCAGAATTCCCTGCGTGCAGCAGATCAGACTGAGCCAGAAGGAGGGTGAGTTCAGGACTGGGAACCTCCATCAAAGAGTCCACCATTAGCCTGACGTCTTCATCATCCTCTTCCTCTGCCTGGGAATCTTCCTGTCGCAGGGTAAGGACCGTGGCACAGCTCTCTTCCTCGTCCGAGTCCCTCTCGTCCTCTCCATCTTTGTCGGTCTCGTGATCCGTCTCTCTGTCAGTGTAGTCAGACTCAGCGTTGGAAAACGCCGTGGAGTAACTGTATGAACGACATCATCACTGTTGCATCTCTCAAGAGCTACACAGCATCCAGTGTTTAACAGCTGCTTTATAATGCTGTGACATACCCGACCTCACTGTCGTACTGGACACTGGGGTCTCCTGCGCTGGCAGTGAAATAAATGGAGCTGGAGCTCATTGATTCGGAGCGCTCCCTTGGCATAAGGGGGCGTCGTCGGCGAGATCTATGACTCTCCTCCACGGTCCTCCTGAGAGATGAAAAAGAGACTCAGATGAGGTTAAGCGAGATGAGAAATAGAGAGAGTCAGATGAGAATAGCAAAATACTTTTCACCCACTTCACGTCTTCAGCTATGGTGGTAGTGATGTCTCTCAGACCCTCACGCAGCTCGGCGATCTCACTGCGCAGGCTGGACACACTCTTCATCACATCATCCAGAGTCTTCCTCAGCTCCACATGCTGATCCGGAGTCAAACCCCTTACTGCTGCAGAAATAGCCGTGGTGTCAACTGAACACACACGTACGGCAACTCATCAGTGTGCTATACAGATACACGCAGTTTAATGTAAATAGTGTGTGATGTACTTCAGTTCATACCCGCATCGTCCAGCAGTGCCGAGCTGGTGCCATGCAGCAGCAAGCGTCTGTTTCTCCTCCTCACGGCCTCTTTAATGATCAATATCGTTATCAGACCGGTGCTTACCGTCACGCCGATACCGAGACCGATTACTGCGTTTCTGCCAAACCAGCTCATCATAAACGGCCCGTGATATCCAACTAACCGCTCCGGTATCCGCACATCTGCGCGTGCAACTAATTCGCTTTCACTTTCACACTCATTTTCATCTTTTAAAAACAAACGCCGATCTTATACGGATCGCCTTACGCCAGTAACTTTACTGATCGCCTAAAACAACAAAACAGCGAAATCCCGTCGTTTGACAGCTTGTGACAGAAGCGAACGTGTGACTGCGTGAGTCGGTGCGCGCGCGTGTGTGCCTGCGCATGCGCAGTATCACCCCCTACCGCACTGGAGGAGTAACGGTGCAGTTAATAATATCTCAAATGATTTTATTCATCTTTGAATAAAATCAACATTTTTTGTCCCCTACGAATGATTTACAGTAAAAAAAAATGCTCAGTCTATTCGGTTGTAAATTCAAGTTTATTTAAATGGTGTAAATATGCAAAATAATGTTACTTTTATTTGAAAGTTGGATTTACAATATGAGTCTTATAAAATTAAGTGTTTATTATTATTGTTGTTATTAATATTGTCGTTTTTAATCGGGTTTGTTTATAATTATGCTGGTACTGTTTATAATTGTAATGTTAGTACGTTCTGACTGAGATTCAATTACTTGCGCATGCGCATTGTGAACAGAAACGCTCCGCGCGAGGCCTAGCAAGCGTGTAACTCTTCCGTCTTTCTTCTTTCTTTAATGTTTTATTTCTTTACATAATCTACCGCATCAGGGGAAAATAACCACGCTAACAAAGATGGAGATCGGAACTGAAATTAGCAAGAAAATACGGGTAAATAATTATAAGCGAAACATTTCGGCGTGTTAAGGGTTGCTAGCTTTAGCTACTTAACAGCGGTGTGTTTTAACACACATATAGATTTGCGGTTGTTTCTGCTTTATGGGTGTTTCTCTTTCATTAAGTGTGTTAATACGTAAAATGTGCGAATATATTTTGCACTGTTTTGCTTTATTTGTTTGCTATCTTTACTAACAGAAAGTATCATGTTGTTCATGGAAGGACGGTGGGAGTAACATGTATATGTTAAGCATTCAACACCATATTAAGAAACATGTTATTACCATCTATTCACATGACTTTAACACAGCCCCACTTCTCTGTTTTATTTGTTAAGGGTTATTATAATAGTTAGTGATCGTGTGTTTAATTGTGGATTAAAGTTATTAATTCATGTCCTTCTGTCATTTCCTGTTTTATAGGCTGCTATCAAAGGAAAGTTGCAGGAACTCGGAGCTTATGTGGGTAAGATTTCCCATCATGAACAACAACTGCATTCAGTTTATTTGTGTGGCAGCGTTAGATTCATTCACTTTCATTGATGTGCTGAAGTTTGGAAATAGTTTGGTGGTGTTAGTAACCGGATCGGTTCTAAATATGTTAAGCTGGCGAACTAACCACGTGACAGTTCTCAGATCAGTTTAAACACGTTACTGTGTGACTCTGTCAGATGAGGAGCTTCCAGATTACATCATGGTCATGGTTGCCAATAAGAAGAGCCCAAAGCAGATGGCAGACGACCTGTCTTTGTTTCTAGGCAACAATACTGTTGCGTTTACTGTATGGTAAGTGACAACATAATTTTGTATTTGGTGTCTATGTAATTATGGTAAACAACAGTCAATGAGAGTATGGATAATGCTTTATATACCATTTGGCAACCCTGTACAGATAATTTTATACATTATACATTTTGTTAAAGTTGGCTGTGTCAGAAACTTAATAAAGAAGATGGAATAGGTTTAGGTAAATGATGTTTGTTGTGTTGCAGGTTACATGGTGTTCTGGAGAAGCTGAGATCCGTTGCAGTTGGTGTGTTACTTGTTACAAAAGTTCTATACACTTACATTGTGTCTTTTATACATTAGCCAGACTATTTATTTTTCGTAACTTTTGCAGAGCCCACGTCGCAGCGCTCGTCCGTTCCTGATGCGTTGGCCAATGTTCCAACAGCAAATGACAGGAGGGGGGAGGAGCCTCGCGCTCTCGCTGTGTCCAGTTCCCGTTCGGACAGAGTGGAGGGGCGTGTCTCTAGCTCCGCCCACGAGCACCGTGGCAGGTATATTACGTACATGCTTAGTTTTTACTGTAACTTTTGACCTCCGTCGTGTGATTGGCTGTCGTTGGCTTTGTGTTGTGCAGTAAGAGAGGCTCTTCTGAAACGCATTCTAGACTCACGTCTACAGTCAAACCTCTGGTCGAAGCGTCAGCTGAAGCTGTGATTGATATCAAGCCGGACCTCGATGATGACCTCATCGCCTATGACCCCCTGGAGCAGAGTTTGGCCTCCAGTAACTCACGGGGTTTATACAGCCGCTCGGCTGGGGAGAGGTCACGGCCAGCGCTGGAGTCTTCCCGTCAGGGTTCGGGACGGAACACAGAGGCTTATAGGTCCACAGATGTCACAAGAGGTCCGGAAAGGTCAAGTTCCAGCCATGGGCGGGGCAATAGGAGCTCAGGGGAGAGCAGCAGGGTAAGTGATGAAGAGAATAAGAAAAAATAGTGTGTATTCAGTTCTTGGTTTCATGTAATCTCAGTGAATGTGGTTGTGACAGGAGTTGTCACGGAAACGCAAAGCCCCCGTGGCCAGTTCAGTGGTTCGGGTCCACAGAGGTCATGACCATGAGCAGGAGAGTGAAGATCAGGAAGATGAGGATGAGGAAGACTATGGTATTCCCAGCAAAGTGTCTCTGCCGTCTAAACCTGAGCGCAAGTGCGTCCCTCTGAAACGAGTTTTATGCTGAAATGTGCTGGAAATACTCTTGTCTCTAACAAGAATGTGTGTGTAATTTTCCACAGGCCTTCGCTTCCACCAGCCAAGCAAGCCAACAAAAATCTGATCCTCAAAGCAATCTCAGAAGCTCAGGAATCCATCAACAAGACCACCGCGTACACAGGTTTAAAACAAACATCTAATGTTGTAAACAATAACAACTGTTTTTAAATATAAGCTGTTGATCTGAAGTGAGAAAACTGACCCGTCCGTGTCGTAACATTCAGTTCCTCAGCGCCAGACGGTTCCTGTTGCGCCGCGGACACGTTTAGCCAGTGATGAGATAAATAATGCAGCGATCCGATTGGTCCAGGAGCACCTGCAGGCTCTCACACCACAGGACACCATTCACAACAGTCAGTATCACGGCATTGCTGATGAATGGTTGTCCCTGAGCAATATACAACATTTAGCTGTGAGAGATTGTACAGTCTTTATGACTCTCTCTCTCTCTCTCTCTCTTTCTCTTTCACAGCACAGTCCAGAGCTTTATCTTCTCGTCTGCAAGTGGCGAACCCAGAAACCAGCAGCAGAGAACAACTCAATGAATACGGTCAGTGATCTGAACTTCATAGATGCTTCAGTACTGAGAGTTCAGTACTGTCACATATCCAGACTTGTGCTGTATAGGGCTGTACATCATGTTAACCTGATACATCTCTGAAACAAGATGCTCTTTAAGACATTCCAATCTGATTGGCTAATCTGATAGCCAATCAGACTAGATCTTGATTCATGGCTTTGCGTTTTGTTTTTCACACAGAGCTGCAGCTTTTAGAGGCGGCAAGAATCAAAGCTCTTGATAGTCGTTCCTTCATCGTGAGGAAACCGGAGCTCGAACAGACTCCACCAATCAGGAGCAGGCTTGGCACTGTCAGTCAGAATGAAGACCCACCCTCTGCATCCCGCATGGTGCAGGCCAGGTACGCCAATCAAAAAAATCACATCCCCTTAAATTGTGATCCAGATAATCAACGATCCACCAACATAATCACATCTTTCAGAGAGAGGGCAGAGGCTGTGGGCGGGGCCAGTCCAAAGTTCATCGTGACATTGGACGGAGTTCCTAGTCCGTTAGCCAACCGCACAGACCAGGAGATGGAGCCAGAGGATGAATTAAATGTCTCAACAAACCCTCTAGAAACCAACAAAACTAAACCTGCTGTCCACCTCAGACTTGGCACTGACTTTCTGAATGGTAAGAGGAATGTACACTGTATACACTCTTACAGAACCAGTAAACTGAGTCCGTTTTTTTCAGCCCACCTTTATTCTCTCCCCCCTGCAGATGGAGAAGGGGATGAAGTTGAGGAGATGGATGTAGATTTGGATCAGACTAAACGACAGAAGCTTCCAGAACGTTGCAGGTTCTGGCCCACATGCAAGAGCGGAGACGAGTGTTTGTACCATCATCCCAACACACAGTGCAAGTGAGAAACGCACGCAACTCATACACACCCCATGACACACAACTAATGAATATAACTGTTAAAATTTAAACACGTTTGTGTATCTGTTTTCTTGCAGAATGTTTCCCAACTGTAAATTCGGTGATAAATGTTTGTTCATTCACCCAAACTGTAAATTTGATGCCAAGTGCACCAAAACAGACTGTCCGTTCACACACGTCAGCCGCAGAACTCACAGCAACCCCACAAGAGCAGGTGTGTGTGTGAGATAAGGATACAATACAGCAAGGATAATTGTCAAGACTAGAGATTTGACCTGTGACCTCTGTTCCCGCAGCTCCAGCCCCAAGTAGCAGCGTTTGTCGTTTCTTTCCTGAGTGTAAAAAACCAGACTGTCCTTTCTATCACCCCAAAGTGAGTCAGAACACATTTTGGTTTTGGCTGTTTATCTTAAATATTTTGTTTGCCAGTTTATGGCTTGATGGGCTGCATTAAATGTTGCATTAAATGTTTTGTGCAGCCGTGTAGATTTGCAGCAAAGTGCAAGCGTGCCGGCTGCACGTTCTACCATCCAGCTATTGCAGTTCCCCCCAGAAGTGCTCTGAAATGGACCAAAACACAAAGCAGGTACCACAGAGAAATCTGAAGTATTCTTGTATCTGTGTATTACAGCTGAAATCAACAGTGTTTCTCTTTCCCCACAGTTGAGACGCAAATGCTGCGTCCGTGAAAGTTCAGAGCCCAGCTGCAGAATGTTTTAACACACACAAAGCTTCCTTCATCTCGTTATGACCTGATAATGAAGAAGTTTGTTTTTCAGTTTGATTCATTTTTAAAAGTTTTATAAACTGTAGCTTTGTCATTTGTTTGAAGAATGTTTTTGGTGTATTAAACGATAACTGTACACGATGTAACTGTACACTTGTTTTTACTCCATAAACATCTACCAAACATCAAATCATTCTTTAATCTTATTTGTATTCAGTGCATTTACTGTCCTGGAGGTGTAACGGACCAATATGTAACAGACATGCAAGTTAGATAGTTTTTATTTTTAGTCTACAGTTCATGATCTTCAGGGTGGTAAAGTTCACTCATGAGGCGGTAAATGTACGATGGGGCGTTTCCACCGATGTTTGAGATGAAGAGTGTGATCAGTTCAGGAGGAACGTAGTCAAACACTGGGCAGTGAGCGTTGACCTTAGACAAGATCTCACCTGCAAGCACACACATCATTTCAGGTCATGCGTCCATCAGAGATCTTTGTTCTGTGTTTTATTGTGATTGTTGTTTAATGGTACCTTCAGTGAAAGGAAGAACTTCATGTGGTGAAACGAATTTATGAAAGGTGTCCTCCTCATTAGGAAACTGAAACACAAGTGAGACCATTAAACCAAAGCAGAGATTCACAAGGGAAAGTTAAACAGCTACATCTACAGATCTGCTCATCCAAAGTGGCACAAAACAATCTTTTTATGTTGAGTAGTCTTAAAAAATAAAGTGCAACATTTCCTGTGATTACTTACATCAACACTTCAGTTGTGATTTTATTTACACTCGCTTTAGTTACTTATAAACAGTGTTATACCTGCGGTGAGAGCTTGAACATGGGCGCGCACACAATCAGAGGAGTCGAGTGATGCTTGGCAGCTAAAGCCAGCGTGTGTGTGCCGTTAACTGCCCTCAGGCCTCCGTTAGCCAGAACCGTCTGTGTGCCGATAATAACCTGAACAACATACAATGCATTAAACATGAGCAAGTGATTCTAATTCCATTGATTGTTCACTAGGCTTCAATCAGTAAATCAGCATCAAGTTAAATATGTGCCAGGAGATTCTACCAAACCAAACAAGAGTAACTTTTTACATCATCTGATGAATCTATATTTTACCTTATTAACTCGTGACATCACAGCAAAGATGGCAGCATCTGGAATGACGGTCGTTTCGATGTCCTCTGTGGAAAGACTTGTGGCCATTTCATGTCCCTGATATACAACAAGAGGCAAAATCTCTTTAGAATAAGTTTGTTTGTTCAAGTTATTCCAATCTATCAAGTTTAAACAACAAACCACAATCTAATCTTAAAAAACTAAAATAAGTGAAACTTTAACCTTTTTATAATAATAAGAGTTGAACTACTCTGATGCTCTGCGATCTGTTTTGGTATTTCCCAGTTTACGAGCTGAAGTATTACAGCACTGACCTGACAGAAAGGTGCACATTCAGCCACAATAACGTGGAACTTCCGCTTCCGTGCTGCATCCTTCAGAAAAGCCTCCACTGTTCTGGAGCGACCGATGGTCATGATGACCTCATTAGCGTGGATGTGCTCCAGAGCCTGCATGGAGATGTTGTCTGTGGTACCATCTGAAGTACCAAAAACATCTGTTTAACATGGACATATGCATCCTTATCACTCCCAAAACCAAATATGACAATTCCCTGGATTCCTACCCAGCTCTGTCAGTAGCTCATTGATGGCTTCAATGACGTTGGCTTTGAGATGGGCGAAGTGCTGCCTGAAGTTCTCCTCACTGGGTCCTCCAGACGTCAGGAGCTTGTGCAGCGATTCCTGCTGATCCGTCTCCTCGCTGCTGCCTCTGGACCTGAGAATGACACAAGACTCCCACTCAAATATCCACTGAATTCATGTTAAAGAGCCATTTTAGACAAAACTAGAAGGTTACCAAGTGTCTCACCTCGCGTATTCTTCACGAATAATTTTCAGCACCCTGCGCACCATGTTTCCAACAGTAGTTTCTGACGGCTGGGCAGCTGTCATGCGTCTGCCCTCCTTCCGTATTATTTCCATCAACTCACCTGCACAACATCACACATGATGTCTGTTTAAGGGGCATTATTAACAGTAGAACAATGTTGAGGTTCTGATATCTAGAACAGCGGCTGGGTTCTTGCCGGATCTAACTCACCAGCGCTGCTCCAGCGGGCCTGCGCAGTAATTTTGCGGAGCAAAGCGCTCGTTTCTCGGGCAGTTTCCGCGGAGCCACGAAGAGATCCGGTCCCGCTGCCGGAGCGCTTCAACTCCGCCAGAAAGGCTTCAATGCGCTCCGACAGATCCGTTTCTTTATCCGCTCCGGGCATTTTTAACCGAGGTCTGAAAATTGCGCTGATTTTGCGCTTATACTGACTTGACGCACAGAACCAGAGACACGGGTCTCATCCGGGTTATCGCTCCTGCACTTCCGATGTTGTTTAAGAGAGACGCGGGTTTTAACAGCGCCACCACTCGCGTGTTTCATGCCTTAAATCATCCATTACTTAAACCTATTTAAATGATAAACTCTACAATGTTTGTGTATTACATTAGTTTATGTCCCCAATGATATTTAGACTAAAATAGTCTAAATTTATTATATGAGTAGCATTATGTTTGCTTATGATAGACTTTTGTAAGTATACAACTGCATGAATAAATAAACGTATCCATTGTTTTAAAGCTACATTTAATCTCTGTAGTCTGTAACTTTAATATTGTTTTCATTAAAATAAACGACAGGGCATCTGTGTGTAACAGAAAATGATCATAACTTTTTATTGAATGACAAGCCATGTTTCTGAAATCCACTTCCACCAAAATTAAGATAACATTTCTGTTGAGAATTATAACACTGGACCAAAAATAAAACAACACCTAGGAGTAAAACAGATCTAAACCTCTCACCCTAGACTTGTGTAACCAATATTACATAAACATTTTAAAATTAAGTGGAAATACTAATTTAGTCTAAGTTTTTAATGTGGGCAGCTCCTGTAACAAAGCAAAGCTTGAATATTATTTGAATTAATGGCCCTGTAAAGTAATTTAACATCATTTAACTTTAAGCCTACTGGAGAACATTTATTTTAATCTGTGGAGAAACTAACAACTTCAAACCAAAAATACTGATCAAATCAAACCTTTACCATAAGCAAGACCCAAAAAAATCAATTTCCTAAAGTTAGAATGATATATGACAGCATTACGATCAGATATGCTTAAACTTTCTTCAACCACAGGGTGCGAGACTTCATTTTAAAATGGCTTTGCGTTTCCAAACACTAGTCATTTTTACAAACCACAGACAGTGAAACACATCAGTCTACAGTAAGCAAAGAAACAATCATTCTTTCCTTCTAAATAATAACAGATAGAAACTTATAGAACCGAAACAAATGAAAGCAGGACAATTACAGCGTTAATTCAAATGAAATTACTAACACGCATTCAGTGACAAACAAATGACCAAAAAGCAGTTTCTAGTTTCTCTCACAGAATGGGATTACATCTCTTATAACTGTTATAGGGGCTTGTGCTGTCATTTAATATATAAATACAAGAGAACATCGCAAAAAACAAAATCGGCTGTTTGTTTTCCAAATTATACGGAGCGAGCTTGTATCAAAAATCTACACGCACTGAAAAGACAATTTGGCCGCCAAGCATCAATTATTCCCAGAGAAATCCCTGATGCACGTCCATTCCCAATAAACTTCAGGTTGCCAGTGGCAACCGGAATAAATTGCCGAGGCAAAGCATGTGTCAGGGGCCGGAGGTTCTGATGTCAGGAAGAAGTTCTGGGTCCCTGATTGTCAGGCTGGTTTTACTCAATGAGCTTTTTGGCCTTGAAGAAACGGCGCAGGTAGAACACCTGCCACGTGGCCAGACCGATGAGACAACACATGGAGAAGATGCTGAAATACAGCACACGCGTGTTGGTGGATTCTGTGGAAAAATGAGAGAAGACGAATGAAAACTCACAGTAGATCAATCCTGAAGTTGAGGAACCCAAGAACCAGACGGTTCTATGACAACATTCTATTACTCCGTCTTTTTGCTGGCCGGTTCTTACCATTTGTGTCTCTCATCTCCTCCTCTCTCTTCTTCATGTAGGCGAAATCATTGACAATGGATTCGGACAGATCCTCTAGCCGACGAAGCTCCACCTCCAGGGGCTTCAGTTTCTCCACCTTGGCAATCTGAACACAGTGACATCATCAGAATGCGACTGAACCGACCAATCAAAACAAGCATTTAAAATAATCCACATATGGAAAGAATTTACAAACTGACTGTTTAGCAAACAAAGAAGGTATTTTAGTGACACACACCATGTGCTAAACACTTTAATTTATCATCCTTAAAAGAATGAAAATGTCAATCAAAACTAAAACGGTTAGCGATGGAAAAGAAAAACAAATGCATGCAAACCTCTTCATAATTTTTGGCCTCAACTCCATGTTTCATGTCCAAGTTAATTTGCTGGTCCGGAACTCTTCCAGTTCCTAACAGAGACATGTAAAAAAAACAGGTAAATAATTTCACAAAGTCAATTTTTTGTCTTATTTTCACCAATAACACATTAAAATGAATCTATGGCTGATCAAACGAGTTTAATATGATGTATATTTATCTAAAATCACTATGATCTCAATATCACTCCATTAGTGTAACATATGGCAGCCGAACTAGCACCTGTCCTATTGGGTAACGCCATTTAAAGAGCTTACAACAAGAATATTATTTATTATATGTGCAGATCCGTTATACTCACCCATGACAGACTTGCTTTCAAAGCAAACCTCAAACATGTCGTAGTCTTCTGTGGTAAAGGCGAATTTGCCTTTGCTTGCGTCTTCTTTTGAGTAAAGGATGTGTCCAGAGGAATCAGTAATCTACCAACATTACGTAAATTATTTAATGTTCAGCGAAAAACGTGCATAAACACTGAACGACATGTTGCGTTCATACATCTTAAGTCACTGAATCTAAAGAGTTTGCGTCTGTTCTGTATGAGCGTAAGACTGACGTGTTACAATCCCAGTCAATGAGATCCGGGAAAAACACAAACTGCATTCACGTTTTCCCTTTAAATGCTTGTTGCAAAACACCCACAAAACAATGAAACATTGCATTTAAACTAATTTAATCCGATGCCGGTTATTTAAAAGAGCGTGAACACATTGTCATAAAATGACCGTCCAACCAGGAAGCGCCATGTAGCGCTACCATAAGGCCTTGAGATCAGGCCCACAGATTTATTAAAATCTTCTCTATTTACCGTAACACTCAATCTGAATGGGTTTAAATAGTTAGTTAGTTGTTATTATTACTATTCGAGTCAATGTTAATATCGTTAATCTTGTAGATGTGGAGTGACGTCACCTTCAGGTTGGCTTTCGTGTTGGGCTGCTCGGTGATCTCATATTCTCCGGTCACCAGCACGTCTTTGTGAATCTCCTCCCGCAGACACTTTCTGCTGCGCACCGGCAGGTAAAATGAGATCGACACAACCGACTGAACGACGAACGATAGAAACAACGGGAGCAGTAACACACCGAACCGCGCCATGATGATCCGATCGCTCCACGGCTACGGGCCCGAGACTCTCCGAGCACTGCGCATGCGCTCTCGCCCCGCGCATGCGCGATTGAGATCCCCGGCTGAGACTGCCCACAGCACTGTCGTGTTTCCAGTTCTTGCGAGTTAAAACACGAAAGTTAGGTTTACATGCTTCACTGATCCCATCCCCAAACGCTCAGTTTGACGAAACCATTTGCACTTTCCTATAGAGGGCAGTAAACACTCAGAAATGTAATAGATTGCTTTTGAAACCTCATTGTAAACGAGACTGGCACGTCAGTGACATCTGTGCATGAAATGTCCCTTTTACTTTGTATGTCTATAAAAATGAATACTGCTACTATATAAAAGCAATACTAAGACAAAAATGAAAATGATCTTAAACTGGTTATAATACCTTTAACAATCTATAGTTAGTATACAAATATACAGTCTCCTACGCCGTCAACAACTAAATACAATATCATTTTGCACAGATTCAATTTAAATGTGTGTTTTATTTGGAAAATTCTATGCTATAAGAGGCTAAAAAAGTAGTAACGTTTGTTGTTTGGGAAATCTGTAAAAAAAATCTATAACTTCTATATTTACCATCCATCTTATATAACCTATAAACTATATTGTTCATAATTCATAATGTGTTTGGTGGGATTGTGGGGGTGCCAAAGATAACAGTCTTTTGCATTACATTTGTACAACAAATATAACAAATTGCATCTGTATGTTTTCTGTCCCCCTCAACAAACTCATTTAATTTAATAATGGTTTTCAGCAGATCGCAGGAAATGGCGGAAACTCAACTGTGTCTATCCACGTTAGCAAGGGAGCAATGCATTGCTATTTATAGCCTGGATTCTCTGTCTTTTCCCCTTTATCTCCCCCTTTTTTCTCTGTTCTCCAGCATACGTTGTCTGTCTGTTTCCTCCCCTGGGCTGCAGCATCGACGCAGGTCGGCGTCACCGCGTTTCTAATTTTACTGCTGCTGATGCTGATGGTGAAACCAGCGCACCTGCTATTTCTGTCTCTGCCTCTCTCGGGCATCTGCCAACTGTATTAATAGACAGAGAGTTATTACATGTGACGCCATTTTACGTCATGACCACGACTGTCACTGACTGGCTACATGTCCTTTTGGGAAATTTAAAGCGGTAATTTTGAACATCCACTTTATCAATTTGTCTCTGTCGCACATAATTCGTATGATCTTCCATGTCTCAGGATCTCTGTTCTCTTTGTATATCTGCGTCCATGTGAAAGTGTTCACTGATAAATGTTACTGTTAAATCACGATCGGCAATTTGATCTTATGAAGGAGTTTGAAAAGGTGAAAAGAACCAGATTATGTGGTTTTCCAGCTACTCTCCGTTTCGTCTCATGGGTGTAACTGTGATAAGAATGAACAGGGAAGGAAGTGACAGAAGCGTAATAGTGTGATTTCATCACCGTCTCTTACGCACACGAACAATCTCGTTTCCTCTGTAATTTTTATTGGGCTGCAATACGTGCTGGAGAAAACATTGGTTTAAATCCGGCTTTAAATCAATCTCAGCACATATTTACACCTTATTCGCTTTCATTAATAGAATAACCAAACCATCAGCACTCATTGAAATCTGATGGTTTTTTAAACAGATTTGTAATAACCATTAATGTAACAAGCACAAAATAAACTATGCAACAAATAGTTAGTGTACATTTAATATTTATTGTGTCTAGTTTTGCAAACGATTTGCATGTTCACACATTTCAGTACAAAAATAAAAATCCAGGAAATTAAAGAGACTACGTTTTCACAGAAAACTTCATACTTGGACATTATAGACCATTTAATATAATGGTAAGGCAGCACACATTTGAGTAAATAAAGTTCACACAATTCACACATTCAAAACTCAACTATAGAGGCAAAACAAGTTACTTCTATTGCTCAGAACACTAATACAACAATTCAGTTTAGCACCAATAAACTCAAAACTATATTGTTAGTTTAACTTAACATTAACCAGATCATTAATGTAAAATTAGTTAATCCATGCTTATCTTGCTACATTTGGCAGGCATGTATGGTTTGGATAAATACAGGAAGCAATATCGATTGCTTGAGAGTCAGTCCCATATAGCCCTGCTTTGCCATTTAAATAATCAAGTTTATAACAATTTAAATGCTAATTGTCTTTAGTGGACCTTCAGAGTGTGAGGAGGGTTGGAGAACTCAGGGAATCAGAAGACTGTTCGTTGCTGCTGCTGCCCCTACGATGCACCAGCCCACAGGTGGGGAAGACGTCATTTTCCGGGTAGGTGAACATAAAGGAAGACGTATATGTGGTGCAGGCAGGGGTGCAGGTGACAACAGGTGTGCAAAGGGGCTCCAAGTCGCTGTTTGCCGGAGTATAGAGGGGCTCCCAGTCTTGAGCATACAGAGAGCTAGAGAGATCCACATCGGGGACCGAGCGAGCCGTCTCGAGGTCTGCTTTGGCCAGGAGCTCCAGAGACTCTTCAAGGGTGGGGTCCAAGTCAGAAATCTTCACCAGGGAGTTGAAACTGTCGGTGGAGGGTGTGCCGGAAAACAGCGAGGTGCTGGAAGAGGTTGTAACTGGTATATTTGGTGTGGACACTCCTGAGGTAGTAACGCTGTGGATCTCAGGGACTGATTCAGGGGCGATGGGAGAAACCGATGGCTCTGGGAAGCTGGAGATCATCTCAGAAGGGATCTTGCAGATGGGTTTGTGTGCGGCGAGGATAAATTCCAGTCTCTCCTTTTCTTTGAGCAGGTTGGCAATGTCATTTTGAAGGGCGGATTTTTCATCCTCAAGTTTATCAGTTTCCTGTTATAGCAAAGAGAAAGTTTGTTAGTTTAAAAGATACAGACATTCCAAAAATATTTCAGTCTATGAAATATTTAACAAAGCAAAGACTGACAAATACTTACAGCCTGCAGGGAATCGGTGAGCTCTCGTCTTCTGTTGCGGCATTTTGCGGCAGCCATTTTGTTTCGTTCACGACGGATCTTTTTCTTTTCTTCCTCCTCAGGTGAAAACTATAAAAGCAAGAATGTACATTTTACCTTCTGCACAGATGAAACCGGTAAAGAAACACTAGTTAAACTAGTTAGATAAACTTCCTAAACCACCACGTCCATCAAATGCACTATTTACCTGTTCAGTTCTGACTCTCTTGTTTGAAATCTGGGATTTTGCTCCAGTGACCCTCATTCTGGAGTAAGGATTTGGGCTGGGGTTGTAGGACCGAGTTCCTCCGTTGGAGGGCGCCACGGATGAAATCATAGGCTGAACCATCCATTGCAAGTCCGGGCATGAAGAGATCGCTGTGACGGTCGGAACGAAAGAGGCACTTGAGTCGCTCAGATCTTTGAACTCCTAAAAACGCAGAAGAAATCACGTTTAATGTATTGAACGAATGCATGTATATTCTTAAACTACATTAGTTAGTATATAATTCATACATATTAGTATAAAATGTAACACTTTGAGAACAATTATTAAAGTACCAACTATTATTATTAAAATATTATTAAACTACACTTAAAACGATTTATGAATGGGTAACATTACATTTGCCAATGACTTAGATAATAGTAAGCGTTAAATAATAATAAATACCTGATTCTGGCAGACCGGGTAATACGCGAGACTGTCGCCGCTCGGTGACGCCGTGCTGCACCGAGAAGACGCGTCACAGTCGGCGTTAAGGTTGGTAAACATCATGCTGTCAAAAGTGGAGAAGCAAGAACGATCCAGTATTAAAATATCCAGGAAATCAAGTA
Organism: Yasuhikotakia modesta; assembly: GCA_036877545.1. Taxonomy (NCBI): domain Eukaryota; kingdom Metazoa; phylum Chordata; class Actinopteri; order Cypriniformes; family Botiidae; genus Yasuhikotakia; species Yasuhikotakia modesta. The sequence continues at coordinate 2,150 of JBAJNP010001973.1, read as the reverse complement.
TAAATCGCCTCGGTCGATTAGTTTCCTGTTCGTCTATTGCCCTTCTCTCTTTCGGTATCCAAAGTTTGACTGCCGCTCTTCAGCGCTGGTGGAGTATTTATGCGGTTCTCGAATGACGTCAGTCAGAGGGCGTTGCTTATATTTTAAGAAATAGCGTTTCGATATTAAAAGACCGCATTTCAACAACCATAATTTACAGGGTTTAAAGATATATTCATTCGATCGTCCTTATATATTGTGAAAAGTTTATAAAATAGTCCATAGATTAACATTGAGCATAAACGGCGCTGCCTGTGACACGAAGTTCCATAGCTGGGTTTCCCAGACGTCATTTACCTTATATGGAAAGCATCCTGAATAGGCGGAGCTGATGGGAAACACTCTGTGCAGCATTATGTAAAGATACTTCGAGAATATTTTGAGTTGCAGTGTTGTCAAAAACAAACTAAACCTTGCTTTGGATACTCTTTGGAAACTATAGTGTATTTATTTTACTGAAAATGACATGTGTTATTATACGATTGCCTAATGTATAAACGTTACTGGTTAAATGTCATTTTATTTATTTAATGTGATGCAGAACTATTGGTTCTTAGAGCCTTTTATTTAAAGTTCACATTACGTACCTACTTAGTGTACCTACCTTTTCTTAGTGTTAATACTAAGACTGTGTCAATAAATCACAGTCGACATTCATGGCATGTTGTAAGTTTGCGCAATCCAAGGCGTGTCTAACGACGGGACAGCAACATACAGGCACGTACATTTCTACTGTGAAGTACCTTCGTAGGTCTGAGATTCCCTTGTTACAAAAATGCTGATCTTGTGTCTTAGATCCTACAGTTGCGTCATTATATGATCACATGACGGTGTAAATAATACATCGAAGTGTTTAATACGTGGAACACACAACATTGGGCCAAACTTTATGATTAAATGTTTTAGTGGTTGTACAAGTACACCTACATGGGTCCGTTTGCCCCTTTTTTGCATAAATTGCTTATATTTCAAACATTACACGTTTGGTTTGTAACTATGTGATTGAAACCCCTTTTCAGGCCAATACCCAAAGGTTTGATCAGTTTTATTCTGTTTGATAACATGTTTAATGTTCCTATTTAGTAGAACTTTCACCGTTGGCTATATGTAAACATTACAAAAACACACAGCAGAAACATGCGACCTTTGTTACCGATTACCAGATAAAAACAGCCCTGTCGGCGTTCCCATGTGACGTCGCTACGTGTCTGCGCGTGTTTTGTTTGATCTTCCGTGTTGTCTGAGCGACGCCTCTCCCTCTGACGTCACTGCAACCTGAACGTCTGCAAATCAGCTCTAAGGTTTCACCTGTAAACAATGAACGTGTGCTAACAACAACAAACACACTTAGGCGTTGGTTGGGTCTATTTCGAGAAGTCTGAACGACATTATAACCTATATTTTACTGGATTTGGTCACGCAATTGTTTATTATCAGAGGGAGTTAGACAAGAAAGCGTGTCTGATGCTTTTCACAGTTTACCGCCAGCAATTGTTTAATGCAGTTCATTTGTGCACAAAGCCCCTTTCTGTCCATGAGGCACATACACGGATCAGAAGCAAGGGGCGGATCTGCCGGGAAACACTTGGACTGGTGACAGAAGGGAGGCCCCTCGCCCTCATGTGAAAGCAGAATTACCTCATACACACTATGAATAGACATTTCAGGGTATGGATACGAATAACAGCGTTTTCCTTCCAGCCCAAGTGTCAAATATAAAATTATAAACCTTGATATTTGTGCATGACGCAAGGACATTATAATAACGAGAAATGTTTACGAGCAGTTATTAAACAGACAGCTTTTAATAATAAAAACACACCTTATTAATTTGGGCTGCTTGGTAAAGATGTCGTCATAAAAATGTCATTGAATGAAGTGTGATATGATAAAAATAGGTTGTGCCGCAGTAGCGCCGCAGCCGCAAGCTCTCCACCGGATACGCCAAATATGGTCAGGGCACGCTGCGCTCTGATTGGCTGCTCGCAATAGCGACAGGGTTGTTGCTGGAGCGCTTTGAGTGGGAGATCCATCATTATAAATGACAAGAGATACGAAAAAATCTTACTTTTATATGAATTATCACAACAATCACCTGAATGTTATCTCAA